>VWZY01003720.1:744058-757493 GCA_013399075.1 Chloroceryle aenea | reverse complement strand
TTTTTTATATTATTATTTAATGTTACAATAATGCTTATGAACCTGAAGATTTTTACTTTCCTAACCACTGAAGTGGTGGCAATCTATATCCCTTCAGAGGCACTTAGAAGACCTTGGGACTAAAAATCGTTATTGCACTAATTACACAAAAAGAGAAGCACAGTGTTGCTCTGCCCTGTCTGTGGTGTTTGGTGGCTTCAATCATTGCGGAGCAGTCTCCATAGGATCTTGCCTGTTAGTTGGCTGTTAGTCACTGTTATTGCAGTCAAGCATATCCTAGACTCCCTCTCATAAACTTATCACACTTCATTTTAAAGTTGCTTCAACAGCCACAGTCATTCCATTTGGCACAGTGGTCGAAGAACTACACTGCTTGCAAATGTACTTAATCGCTCCCCCACTCCTCAGAAGAAACGTCTGTGAAACCACAGGGTTTCACAGATGATATGACCTAAAGCTAAATAATTTTGCTTGTGGGGTTAGTGTTCAGGTGGATCGGTAATCTAGCTGCTGTCAAAGCCCCACCAAGGAAGCTGGGACAGATTAAACCATCCAGCACCCAGCTCCAGGAAGACCTACGTGTACAGCTCTGATACCACAACCTCAATCCTCCAGCTTCGCAGGCAAGTCTGTAAATGGCCATCACACAACCCACTGTATAGGCACAGCAAACATCCTACCACCATGCAACAATCTTGTAGACTTCAGTTACAGAACACTAGAAGTTCTGGCTATTTTCATGACGCTATCTCCCTGCAGGCACACAGGTGGTAGAAGGCTCACCAGTCTTCTGGTGTAAATGTCTTCTCAAGTGAGTTCCCACCATGTAGTAGGCCTGCTAGGGAGTCCAGCCAAAGTTTTAAGTTTCAGAACCAGCTCTGCTTGAATGATCTGTCAGAATCCAGATTTATGGACAGGTATTTGCTTATTTTATAATTCCTACAGGCATGGGGCACAAACATGGAATGCCAGAGGATGATTAAGATGGCATTTTAAAATGTACAGAGGTGACTAAAAAGAATTGCATGTGGCAGATTTTGTCACCTCTTCATGGAAAAGCTCATGCCTTCTTCATGTAAACTATCTTCTGACATTCCACCTTTATTTTCATCTCAAGATTTATAAAAAGTTAGCGAATGGGCCGTTCATTATTTAAAAGCAGTGAATGAGAAGATACAAAGTCAGAGCAGTGCAGCATCACATGCCTACACTTTTTTTTCCACGTAACACCTTCCCCTCTTTTTGGTACCTTTTCTTGCTCATGAACACATCATGTCCAATTTATCACAGTGTCCACTGGTGCAAAGTCAGCAATGGATTTCACCTTGCAGATTTTTTTATTTCTTTCCAGATTCTCCTTCAATTAGTTAAAGAAATAGGGAAGTGTTGAATCATTTGTCATATATTTACAGAGTGCAGCAACTTGTTGTTCTGCTCAGCATACAGATAATGGGGGAAAAAAATATCATTGAGCCAATGAATTTAAATCACTTATAGTAGAGGCAAAATAAAAAGTAAATCTCAATGCTTACAGTTCATCTTTTGTAACTGATTGATAGGACAAGGGATAAGAACAGGAGAAGGGGTAATGACTTTAAACTGAAAGAGGGTAGATTTAGATTGGATGTAAGGAAGAAGTCCTTCTCTGTGTGGGTGGTGAGGCACTGGAACAGACTGCCCAGAGAAGCTGTGGATGTCCCCTCCCTGGAAGTGTTCACGGCCAGGTTGGATGGGACTTTGAGCCACCTGGTCTGGTGAGAGGTGTCCTTGCCCCTGGCAGGGGAGCTGGCACTAGATGATCTTTAAGGTTCCTTTCAACCAAAACCGTTCTATGATTCTATGATCTTTTAACTTTCTCTCATTGTGTTTATTCACTGACTCCATGTGTCCTATAATGGATGAACAGGAGCATTGCTGAGTAGTAGTCGAAGAGTTTTACAATTTTTAATGAATGTTAAACTAAGAGCCAAGAGGCAGTCTCTGAGCCTGACACTCAGCTATCTTGAACATTAGTAATTCAGTTTATGGGACCAGCCTTCACCAATAAAGCCCTGTGCTTGAACATGCAGATCTACGTATATATGCATCTTCAGACTATGAGAAGCAGCTATCAGGGAGTGTTAAAGTCCAATCCAAAATGTATTCAACTCATTATTCTGGCTGCCCGAGTGTAATGATTGTTTTTAAATGTGCTAAGTCCCCTCTCTAGTTATTAGCATGTTTTAGATTAACTAAACGATGTTTAGGTAATTTGCTTTGCTTGATTCAGACTGTGTGCTCCCGGGAGCCTTGCACTGCATGATGCACCGAGCACAATCTGCAAACCCCAGGCAAATGTCTTGCACTCAGTTTGACTGGGTGTTATAATGCAGCCCTTTGAATTGTGTTCTTATCTAGCTGATGCCCTTTTCTTGCAGGGAAAAAAAAAAATAATCTTTTGCAAAATTAGTAAATTCAGAGTATTCCCTGAGTTCACAGGAAACTGGATTTAGTGCCCATTGATGCACATTTTTGTATTAAAGCTCTTTGTTTCAGCAATTGCTGCTTTTTGCTTTCTTAGTTTAATATGGAGTTAAAAGGCATGAAACTGGGAATAAATGTACATTTGACATGTTGCTTAGAGCTTTTGGTTCTTATCTGTGCATGTAACAGACAAATCACTTCTTTGTGCAAATTCTTTTTCTCATAATTGGTCATTGCATGTAAGCTTGAATGTGCAAATACTGTTAATAGAGAAAATAGCTTGGAAAAAAGCATTTTTGAACATTCTTCTTTAAGTCCAGGTTATAGTTACTGCTTCCAATTAATCTTGTACTCAGAAATCTTTGTTGTTGTTGTTATGAAGATGTAAAAGTAGAAAGCTACTAATTCTGAAATATATCACACAGCCTTCACAAGTTTTTTGAGAAGGCCTATTTTATCTTCAGTATGTAGTTCACCATAAATAAAACTTTTATAAATTTGTCAGACTGAGATATTTTAAAGACCTCTGGGGCATGCAGAGATACCTGGTCTATACCTCCAGCCAGATAGATGGCAGATACATGCTATCTAACACTCTCATCAAATATTAGTCTTGAATTAGATTATAGCCAGTTTTGTTTAGAATTCAATGCCCAAAGGACCAGTTATAGAGGTATTAGAGTTTGATACATTGGCCTGTCTTCCACTGAAAAATTGCTCTTCACAGCAAGTGAAAAGTTCTCAAAATGAAAGCAAGAAACACCGAAATCATTTCCTACTGTTATTTTGCTTATTGTAACCTTGCAAAATTGTCAACGAAATTTAGTAACTAAAGATCCAATCAACTCTTCTTTATCAATATAGCAAACCTTAGAGGGGAATGGAATGAAAAGATTCTTTACTCATTCTCCTTTAATTCACCACCCCTTGCTCACTACTTATCTACTAAGTGTTTGCAATGGTGTTTTATTGCTCCATTAAGATACTGGTACTTCTCACAACTTCACCCTGTGATGACTGGCTTTTGATGTGGTTACTTTCACTTTGTTTCCAAAATGCATCAAATTCTGTACTCTTTCAGACTCAGTGAGATCACTTTCAATTAATAGGATTGCATACCTTAGTAAGTCTATTACTGAAATAGAAACACTTGTTTCTGACTCATCCTAAATTAAAATATCTAGTTTTACACTGGGTAGACCATTTATTTTTCATTTTTAAACTATCACACAGATAATTTATACCTCTTAAATGTGTCTCAAGCATTGAAAAGGCAAATAATTTTCTGCTTCCTGTTTTCTACCAATAGATGGCAGGTGAAGCTCTAGAAATTTATTCACTTGATAAAGCATGAAATAAGAACACCTACAGTTTGCAAGCATATAGCAAGCTGTAAATCAGTGCTCTCTGAAAGCTCTTCAGATGTTATCATAATTTAGTCTTAGACCATCCATCTTGCATTACAAACTTTAGTCCAACTTCAGGAATAGCTGCATTTCGTGTATAAAATTGTTATTATTTCTTTTTCTCCTACTCCATTAGGTCAAACCAAAGTTTGCCACACTATCTTTCTCTCTTGGTTGAGAAGGTTTTTGTCAGTATGGTATGGCAGCTTTTACGTTCGTCTGGGGTCTCAGAACTGAGCTTTCTGCAATTAGACAGGAAAGCTCTGCATTCATATCCATGTCGCAAATCATACCGATTCTAAGAGGCAACAGAATAACTTGAAGCTCAAGCTCTAATCTCCAGTTTCAAAAAATCTAGATCCATGGGGAGCAGAGGGAAGAGAGAGAGAGACTGGTGGCAGAAAGAGTCTACTACACTGATAAACTAATTGTAATAAACCACAGTAAGGATGCTCATAATGTGATACTATAATTCATATATACTGCTGTATTTTTTTTTTCTTAAATACAGCTCTTTTCTGAAACAAAGAAGCAGAAGAGACTGAATCTTGTTTACATACAAGCCAGCTGCAGTGCTCAAAGTCACAATGGAGTGGTATATTAAGATGGAGATTTTCTTCTGCACATGTTACAATGCTTTTAAGGACAGCAAGTAATGCATTGTAGTCAATTAATTGTACGATTGTCTTGAAAAATAAATGAGTGCATAAACCACATGGTTTGAGGGTTGCAGAGCAGAAAAGGATACCTTTCCTTCTATGCAATCTGCATTAGTAAATGAACATTATTTCTGCTGAGAAAATGATTTCCTGGTATCAGTCTGCCTCACAATTGCCCTGCTGTTACTGGAAGTCTAAGTATTTATGACTAAGTGACCATTAGAGCTCATCTGGTTCTTGTATACATCACAGTCACTTCTCCAGACTGACTTGAGTAGACAAATTTGATGACTCTGATCCCTGTGTGGCAGCCTGGATACTTTCTATTAATCCAACCATTCCCTCATCCTTCCATTTTTATAAGTTAATTTGTTTTTTTGAACTCCACTTCTAACTGTAACTCTCAGCATGTATTAATGCTTCCACTGTATGGGCAACAGGAGTAAAACATGGATAAAACTCAAGGCCATCAAGAAACATCAATGATTAGGCACTGAATAACAAAGATCATGCAGCTGAGTCAGTGATTATTAATCACTCTACCAAGAGTAGAAGAGAAGGGAAGATGTCTGAAAGTGCTGCAAATTAACAGCTCTCCAGTTATCTAGGGAAATTTGGCAGCAAATATCATGACCAAAATAATAACAAAAAAGTTGAGTTTAGGTGTCTAATTTAGGTGCTTTCGGTGCTCTAGTCCAGACAAAAAAAAAGAAGACCGCTGTCTGAGTACCTTTGATACGAAACCTCCTACATAGGAATTTGAACTTCCAACACTATCACCTCAGGCAAATACCCCAAATCAAGCAGCATGAAAGACCCCTTTAGATATTGTACCTGCCTCAGAATATGAAACAAGTGGGTGAAATTAACAAGCAACTTCCTAAGGGCCAGATCATAACATGCAAAACCAGAACACTGCCACTGACTCAACGGTAAAATGACACTAAGCTGTACGTGATTTTGACCCTCAAATGACAGCACATGTTATCACAGCAGAATTATTAAATAATCAGACTGGCTCAAAGGTATGCATTTCCCCTTAGCTTGCTTTTCTTTGGAGCCTCTCCCCTTGAAGAGCAAACTTTTCAAACTTCAGTTGAGAGCAGCCTGTAGCCCGTGAAACTGAGGAGAAAGGTCTGTAAACAATAATTGCTCTGTAGAGAACAAGCTGACCTTTATAGATGTTAAACAAAACAAAAAGGGTTGATTGATGCTGTGCAGTACATGCTCTCTGAAATATTAAACCCGAGAAAGTCATGGAAGGTTAGATTATGAACATACAGCTTGATAAATCATGTCAGTGGATGGTGGGGTAGGAAAGGGGTAAGCATGACTGGGTAAAATACTTAGGGAAAAAAGCCTGTTTCCTCAGCTGGAAAAGGAAAAGTGTGTAATGCTGCCTTCTATTAAATGGAACAAAACCCAAATCTAGAACAGGTCAGTTGCTAAAGCCTTCATGACTAATCTTTAAAAATTCTGATTAATACAGTGTGATATGGTATAATCATAATAATGATATGGTTCTTTAGAATAAGAAATTTATTAGTAAACTCCAAAGGATGATTACTTACAGTTTAGCCACAAACATGTTCTTAATACAGAGAAGGACAATCTAACCTATAGTGAATCACAGAATTATTGAGATTGGAAAAGACCTTTAAGATTATCGAGTCCAACCATTAACCTAACATTACCAAGTCCACCACTAAACCATGTCCCTAAGCACAACATCTACGCATCATTTAAATACCACCAGGGATGGTGACTCCTCCACTTTGCTGGGCAGCCTGTTCCAGTGCTAGATGACTCTTTCAGTGAAGAAATTTTTCCTAAAATCCAATCTAAACCTCCCCTGGCACAACTTGAGGCCATTTCCTCTTCTACCAATTGTTAACTTGGAAAGAGAACAACATCTACCTTGCTACAACCTCTGCTCAGGTAGTTTCAGTCTCCCTGTGTCTTGTCAACACAAATGCCAGAAAAAGGCTTCAGAATGCTGCACCTATTTCTCTCTTTACTTTGCTCCCTTTTAATTTTCCCTTCCCCAAGAAATGTATGGGGATAGGGGGTTGTCCAGCTTAAATACAGCTCTTCCTGTCACTTTCTGGAATGTCATAGTTTCATCACCTGGCATTTCAAGGAGGTTCCAGGTAAACCTTCTTATTTTCATAGATGTTCCTCAGTCTGTAATTGAGTTTTCAGGTGCAAAAGGATGTCCCTCCTATATGGTGGGTGTAGGAGCAGTAAACATTGTGCTCTCATTGCAGCTGCTAGCGCTGGAACAGTTCTCCCTGGTGGGAACCAGGTCTCCCCTCCCAGGAGCTCAAAGAGCCAGAGGGACCATTAAATCTCAATTTCCTGCAGTTCAGAGATTCAACATCTGCACTATAAAAGTCTTGGGCACAAAGACTGTTCAGCTGACCAGGTTGAAGGGCAATGATAGGAAGGTGGTCAGCAAGAACAAGCCAGCTACCAACAGCACTTTGATGAAAGGTGAAGAACAAGTTTATTGAACCCCCTGAAGTTATGGAGGGACCATCAAGTGCCCTCAGGGACTTTGTGAAGAAACAATTCCACAGGTTCAAAACTGCTTAAGAGAGAACAGCTTTTCAGATCTCTCTATCTTTCCAGGGCTGGTGTTCCTTCCCAAACTGCAGTATACGAGTTATCGTCTCAGCAGCTCCCTAGCTCCCCCCAGTCCCTTGCATCAAACCTGTCTTCCTAGCAATATCAGCAAGTCTCTAGGTATAGTATACCCGTGCTCACCTCAACATGCCTCTGAAGTCAAAAAGCCACAGCTGAATATTTACATCTCTTTTGCAAGCAAGAAGCAGCCTAGAAGGCATAAGTCTTCACTTAATCAGACTTTCAGGGGAAGCCACATCTCTCATCCAGTGTTAAAAGGACACAATCAGTTATCTGCAGATAGGCACTATATTGTTTCTGATGCACAAGGCACATCCCCACAGCACCTTTCCTATACTGTAAACCAGGACCTAACCATGTAGTGAAAGCAATACCCTGGACAGAAGAACCTTAATACAAAAATGTTTATGATGTAGTGCTTCCTCTGTTGTGCTTTTTCTATGTTTTAAACATGGTTTCTAGAAGACACAAAGATGGCTTTGGATAGCAGAGGAGTTATCTGGCATTAGAGCTATTTACAATGCGGGATGACATAAGGATCATACCGTGATCCTTCAAGTAATCTGCTGGGAGTCTGAGGTGGAAGCCTGAGATCACTGAAGTCAAGAGACATTTTGACTTCTGTGGGACCAGCATCTCTCCTTGGCTTTCAAGCAAAAAATACAAATCAAATACCTCTTAAAAAAGTTAATAATCAACATGTTACACACTATTTTGCCTTAAAGAGAAGCAAAGTGTTCTGCTAATAAAGCATGAAAGTTCAGGCACACATTTTTAGATTGGCTGTTGGGTATGGTCTGAAGAAAATGTGTGGAAAAGGGACTTTTCAGACAACTCCCAAAGCAAATCTGTGATCACATCAGGAATTTGTGTTAAAAGGACAAAATCTCATGAAAGCAGTGCAGCAAGGAGTCGAGATACCCAGGTAGGAGAGAGAAACGAGAAGTCATCCAAAGATAAAAAATTGCATCCAGAAGATCAGCCATAATATTTCTTGATGTGGACTGATTTTCAGAGATGCTGAGCTGAGTTTGAGAGATACTCAGGGTCACTGAATATCAAGGAAACTTAATTTATTCCTGTGTGCTATCCAACACTCTGCATAGTAACCCATTCTTTGCAGCTGCAGACAAATTATTGAAAACTTTCGCATTTTTCTGGTTGCAAACTGAAACTATTTACCATAGGTGTGGCCTCTGTGAAATCCATCAGGAGGTCACCTGGCTCCAAAGCAAATGTACTTCCAGCATCTGTGGAACTCTGAAGGCAAAGAAGAAACCCAACACTGAAAAAAACATTTAACTTCTATAATTCTGTTGGGGTTTTTTGTTTGTTTGTTTGTTTTGTTTTTATTTTTATTTTACTTAAAGCATAGATTGCCAAATGTCTTTCAGATTTCACACCATGTTTTAGGTATGGCTGCTCAGGAAAGACAAACAATAAAAGTATGAACCTTTGAAACTCAACTATATATTACTTTCATTGTGCTCCACTCCACCCTAATGTTGATGAAAAACTGCTATCCATTTTAGTTGGGTCTAGAAGACGGCTCTAAATATTTCCTTGCATGACAGGTAAAACGTATTACTACAACTCAGCATTAAAAACTACTGCTGGATGTAGAATTACTCCATCTGAGGAAAATACATTATCTGCAACTCCCACCCACCCTTCCTGGATGCCCTCCAAGCCATCACAAGCTCATCTCTTCGCATATTACCTTGCCACCAGGTGAAACCTGTGTTTGTCCTTCTGATGTCTGTGGTGTACATGTTTTCTGTGACCCAGGAGATGCTGAAGATACAGGTGTTGATGCTGCTGCTGCTGCTGCCAGTGCTGGAGGAAGGTCATCTTCATCACTGCAGTTGATAAAAGCAGACAGATATCATTAGAAATTATCACCGGACTTTGACCATACTCGTGCTAGAGGAGACACTGGTAACCTGCATGTCAGCCATAGTGCTTTGGAGTGAAGTTCTGATTACTCTTCCAAGTAATGCAGCTAACTTTTCAAGTAAATTAGATGTTTTTAAGCTTTAAAGGTTCCTCAGAAGTGGATTGGGTAGGTAACTCTCACCTGCAAATGGAAATTTTATGGGTATGCAAATAGTGCTTCTATGGAGTAAGTGTATATAAATAACTTATTTGATATTACTCTAATGTTTATTCTTTTCTGCAGAGGATGGCAGTATTGATGAGTACAGATCTGGTTAGATTCAGCCATGGGACTGACTGCTACATTGGCTTTAGACCAATAGGAGATTTGAGACCCATTGTGCAGCTTCTTTGGGTTACTGTTTTCAAATTGCTTTTAAACAACTTTGACTCCAAAAAGGAGCTCTTTAGAAATGTTGTTGTGAAGGTATGTTTTTCCTGTCCCATTTGCTTCATTTACAGAGAAAACATTTTATGTAAAACCAGTTTGCATACTTCCTTTGGGATCTAGGCTGTCAAGCTGAGCTCTTTCCTTCTCACCTACTGTCACCACTAAATGAAAGCCAGTAGAGAATGATACCTTTGTGTACTTTTTCAGAGCCCCATTGACTACAACTCACTGGGATCAGTAAGCCCTGAGTCAGGATGTTTCCAATTGCTAATTGCAATTGCATGGAGGTAAACAGAGTCCATAATTGGGCCCACAGAACCTTTACTATTGGGAATGACATGTAAAAATGAAAGTTTACAGCTTGACAGTTTAAAGCATGGGAGGGTGGGGGGTGGGTTATGATGAGAAAAATTATTTCTGCTCATAAATGGCACCAATTTTAACTACCAGCTAGGTAACCACAGTGCACAGAAGCCTGCCATGCAAGTTCAACAGATGCTTCAAGAACAGAACTGTACTCAGTTTAGTGCTGCTTGAAGGCACCATGCCTGGGCAACACAGTACTTCAAAACTACATGGCATAAATGGTTTGTCTGGGTGACAGCAATGTTTTTATTATATAATGCCATAGAAATTAATGTTATCTTTTTCACGTTTCATCTGTTATTTCTTCTGGGAAAGGGTAGAATTCAGTACCAGAACATGTACAATACACCGGGTTTATGCTGGAAAGAAAATGCAAAATCTTTTGGACCTGATCAATAGATGTTTTATTAATACAATAAACAAGCGCTGGACTGTTGACCTAGTTAAGCTCTCATTCAGAAACATGTAGCTGACGTTTTCTCAGTCCTTGCTCCCCACTCTCAGCAGGAAAACACTGGCACCCTTCCCCATCCTTGCTGGGTAAAGCTGCTCTGTTGCATACAAGGAAGTGGAAAATTGTAAAGAACTTGCCAGTTCAGAAAGGCTTCTCAGTGTGTGCGAAGCAAAGCTAAGGGTTAGGGTCCTGTCTTATCATCAAGCTATTAGCATGCTAGCTGCAAGACAGGGAATTGGCCTTCTTCACTGTATTCCTTTCACAATACTCCCTCCTGTTTCTCCCTCCCTGTTTCTTTGCATTTCCCATGTTTGCATTCCAGACTCAAGATTAATTTAAATAGAACAGAATTTGGGTTTAGCAAAAAAAAACCCAAAAATCTAAATCACAGCCCATATTTTTAACTAGGGTATCTTCAGCTCTACACAAGCCTGTAGCATAAGTGACACCTGTGGTCAGATGCATTTATGTGCTGTTCCAACCGAAAATCCACATGGGGGCAAGACATTCTAAGAACTGGTTCCTCAAAAAGTCACTGATTAAAATCACTCCTGAATACAGAAATAGTTTTGTTTGTTAAAATACACTGTTTAAATGTTGCTTTTCTCTATCACAGAATAACAGAATCATGACTCTAAGATCATCAAAGTCCAACTGTCTACCCAACATATCATGACAACAAAACCATGTTCTGAAGTGACACGTCTACATGTTTTTTGAACAACTTCAGGGATGGTGATCCCACCACTGCCCTGAGCAGTTTGTTCCACTCTTTCAGTATATAAATTTTTCCTAATATCCAATCTAAACTTCTCTTTGTACAACTTAAGCCCATTTCCTCTTGTCCTATTGCTAGTTACTTGGAAGAATTGCCTTTTCCACCTCAAAAACCTGCCTCCAGTCTCCTTTCCATTCCACTTGCCTTCTACCACATTGCTTGTCACTTCAGCTCTTGTCTTCCCAAGTTCTTCCCAGAAACTATTGAATGTGGTACTGTAACTCTCCATGGCTTCTGGCATCATCTCAAGGACAACCTCTCACTCATTTTCCTTTACTCTCTCCTCTTTTCCTCAGTGCTGTTCTCAGGTTTGGGGCCACATCTTTTGCAGGTGCTCCACAGCTCTGGGGGACTGTCTGACAGTTCACGTACATAAAAGGGAGGTGCTGAGTCTCTGGCCCAAATATTATCTCTTTGGCCTTTAAGAATAGGTTGGCTAAACACTTTCTCAGACAAGACTTACCTAGTAACAGCTGTTTCTGCTATTATTTCAGGGATGGACCCTTGAGGTACCTATTGTCATTATTGTATATCCTATTACCTATAGCTCTCTCTCTGTTGGTACACACAGTCTCCAGCACTAACCTATGCTAGGGCAATTATTTTTTTTCACCCAGATTCTTAACAACTGATTTCTCACTAGACTTGCTATCCCACTTAACCTGCTACCTTATTTGATGGTCCCAAGGGAAATTTTCTGCTTCTGCATACAAAACCAAGGTATCCTATAGACCAAAATTGTCAACATGGCATAACCCTGTTGTCTTTGTTTGCCATGTAGCAGTATTTGAGCACCAAGTTTAACAACCTGCTTAAGTTAACACTTAAATCAAAAACTCTTCCAAGTATGTGTACAAAGCTTATGACTACACCTGCAAGAGGACATGAATTTCTTGCCTGTCATTACACATCAGTGCGCTCAAAGAATAGGATCAGTTGCCACATCTTGTTCATTATCTGCCATATGAAGAACATCTAATAGTTGGTCATCTCAGTGTCACATTCTTTTCCTTTGCTGACTGCTATTACAAGTCCCCACATTATATAAACATTTGAAAAATGTTTATATAATGGATTTTGAAATATGTAGATTTTCTTCTCCTGGCTTGTAGAAAAATAAGTTACAGAAGCGGTGTCTTGTTTGACACAGCAAACTGCTGTCTGAGCAATGCTGGGCAGAGCGAGTGAGCAGGTTTCATTCAGGCCTCAGGAAACTGCTCCTACCAAATGCTGTCAAGTTCACTGTCACACATTACCTTCAGGATTAGCAAGCAGTAAGGGAAGCTGGGTTCTCTTCCCAGCTTGACTTGTCAATTTTCATCTCCTGTCCCATTTTCAAGACACACTGGCTGATGTATGATAGTGAAAGAGAGCATGTTATGTGTCCTGCTGACCAAGCTGTGGCTGTGTCTTCCCATATGCCAGCATTGGTCTCTTGGACAAATACCAATTTGGCTAATTGCTCATTTTCCACCTAGCTTCAATTTGATTCATTCTTCTGTTTTTTTCTCCTAAATAATTTTTCAGTTTTGATAATGGAGATTATTACTCTTTTTTCTATAACAACAGCCAGTGAGACAGAAAATAACTAGAATGTTAAATTGCTGGAGGAACTAACAGTTGCTATTCCACACAGAGAGCATACATATATTTTTTTCTTCATTATGGCATTGGTGTTCTTGTATCAGTAAATTTATGCTGACATTGTCCTTTTTTTTTTTTTTTTCCCCCTAGCTTCTGGTGACCTTATCTTTCCTTTCATACAAAGGACAAATCAACAAACTGATTTCTACATCTCTTCAGTACCTCACATCTCCAGAAACTCTCAAATCAGATGAATTCTCTGTAGATGGGATGCCAAAGCCCTATAGGCACAGATCACTCTTGCCAGGACTACGAGACTTAATATTGCTGGCTGCAGCCTCAGGAATTTCTGCATGTGGCAAATCACGTAGAGAGATATCAGAAATCACCTTCTGAGAGGAAATGGCTGACAGCATAGCTTGACCACCCAACATCTAAGGACTAGTGGATGAGGGAAGAGCTGGGGACATCGTGTACCTGGACTTCAGTAAAGCATTTGACACTGTCTCCCACAGAATTCTCCTTCAGAAACTTACAGTGCAAGTCTTGGATAAATTCACTCTTCACTGGATAAAAAACTGTCTGAATGTCTGGGCCGAAAGAAAGGTGTGAACAGAGCTACATCTGGCAGTCACAAATGGTGCTCCCCAGGGTTCAGTACTGGGGCCTGTTCTCTTCAATACCTTTATTAATGATTTGACTGAGGGTATTGAGTGTACCCTCAGTAAATTTGCAGATGACACCAAGCTAGGT
>VWZY01003720.1:706888-744012 GCA_013399075.1 Chloroceryle aenea | reverse complement strand
TCCCTGGAGGCATTTAAATGGTGTGTGGTCCTACTGACTAGGGACATGGTTTAGTGGTGAGTGTTGGGTTGAAGGTTGGACTGGACAATCTTGAAGGTCTCTTCCAGCCAAAGACATTCTGTGATTGTGTGGCTGTTTTCCTCATTTGGAAAATGGGGTTGTAACAAAGCAGATAGAGACGTTCGCTCCAGCTCATATCAGGTCTTTGACATTCTGGGGGGAAAAGAATTTTTTTTTAATTCCTAACCTATAAGCTCAGACAGAATAAGGCAGAGGGTCTTCATTTCTGAGGGATGGCATAGGGGCGCCAAATTCATTTCACATTAAAAGCTTGAAGATTCTCAGTGATGAAAGGAACTTTATCAGTATAAGATCATTATCATGTAATTGCACTCATGCCTTTCAGAAGGCATAGCTAAAGCAGTAATTAGCATCCCCCTTCATTTTCAGCTGTAGTAGGCAAAAACATAAAGTTAATGCTATATGTTACTCACAAACTGTACTGCCTTGTTAACTTCCTCACACGAGAAACTTTAATCTCCTGCTTTTCTGTAGGGCCAGTTGATGGCGTAGTTTCAGGTCTCACTGGAGCTGGACTTCTAAAAATAACAAGAAAAATATATGTGTAACAGTCTTTATTTAAACTACTTCAGGCATATCAACAAAGTTCTAACTCATCAACACATATTTATCTTGCAAAGTGGTAAGTGCCCCTTGAAGTTCATCCTTTTGTTCCATTTATAGTTCACAGGCCAGCGTGCATGAACAGAAAAGGATGTGTGAACTCACCCTCCTGTGCATACATACCATTTATAAAAGCAGCAACTGATTACCAATAAAGTGCCTATGTAAGAGAGTGTGTGGAAATGTCATTGTTTCCAAGATAACAGCCCAGCAATTCAGTCATGTCAGAAACATTTTTATGAAACAAAACTTTAACAAAAACTATTTTATTAATTGTGAAACCTGTTCTGCTTAAGATATTTTTTACCTGAAATTAAACATTATCCTTTTGTACTTGAAAGAGCAGCTCGAGGGAAATGAACTAATTGATTTGATCCAAGAAAGGAATACTTGCTAGGAAAAAAAAAAGCAAAACTCAGACATGTTTCAGCTGCTCATGAATGTGAAAGACATTTGTGGAGCTCCAGCAAAGGTTAAAAAGAGGAATGAGGAGAACCACCTCAAAGTATCTTCTTTTTAACCATTTATCAGTAGAGTTAACTAAGGCTTTAGGACAAATAGCATAAATACTAAATAGAAGATATTCATAACCTTAAAACTTAAACAGCGCTACTCATTGCTGGTGGCACTGCTCATGCACTGAGGCACATTACACAACTTCCAGAAGTAGCACAGTATTGTCTCAAATATAAATGTGGGTTGAATTTTTCGAGTTTATTTGCATTGTATTAGCCTTCTAAAGCCACAATAAGATAAGAATATTTAATCTTCACAATTTGCAGTTCCCTCTGATAGCCCTGGGTTTTAGGCTTCATTAACTCTGCCTGGTAAATTCTCAGCCTCCTGTCCAGGCTACAATAGAACCTAGTGGGATGGCACGACCTTCAGATTACATCTTTGTTTTTCCTATATTTTTTAATATTCCTTCAGTTTTTAGTCTTTGAGGAGGTCACAGAGAATAAGATGGAGCAGTGGGAAGTATAAAAGTACAAAGGATAAATCATAAACTCAACTCTACTAGTTCCACTTCTCATGGAGTAACTTTTGTCCTTTTTTTTTTTTCCTGCTTTTTGAGACCATTAATTTCAAAAAGTCAGTACAGATAGCAGCAAGATTCATATCTTGCCCCTTCACAATTTCAGGATCAGTCATTTATATCTCAGATTCACTGTGAGATTCATGTAGAATAATCCAGTCAGATTTTCAGATCTTTTGCTGAGTTTGGCAGGCAAATAAGGGAAGGATAAGAGGGGAAAAAAAAAAAAGCCCAAGACAACTTGTTTTAATCTTGAGTAACTGTGTCTGGTCCAAACATAAGTGAATCAGCATAATGATGGAATCCTCCAGTGTCATTCCCATCAAGGCAGGTTTCAGAGTGGATGACTGCTCCAGCTACCCTTTTCTTAGACATCTGCTCAACTGAAGGTAGCCTTTGATAACTAGTTCAATTCACTCAAAATTATTTCAATTCATTTCAAAGACTTTAAAGAATTTTTTCAACTGTGATTAAAAATATTTGAGATACAAACATGACTTACTCTATAATTGAACATAAAGATGAAAAACTTACTATCTTCATTTGAATGCTGCAATTTTTCAAGTGAACAATAATTAAAAAAAGCCAATATAAAGTAACACCAGATAAACCTACTCCTATTTCAAAGATTGTAATTGCTTAGATAAACTTTACTTGCATTTTGTATCATGACAGTGAAGTATCGAACTCACTTATTTTGCAAAAGCAATACAATTATAAGAGCAAAGATAAATTTTGCCATCCTTTGTGTTAGAGGCTGGATTCAGCGACTATCTTTCTCCTGATATTTATCAGGCCTCTGGGAGAGACAAGAGCTTTTTAATTGCACATTTTGAGAAGCTGCAAGTTAGCTAGGGTGTAAACTGAACCTACCTCTGAATGAAAAGGAGCAGTGGCAATGCCTCTACTCAAAAAGGTTGACTGAATCCAGTCTACAATAAGCACAAGATGAAAGACTAGTCCTACCAACTTCAGAGATGGATTTTTTCCCTCTTTAAAACCTTGCTAGGTTAGCTCTTTCCACACTATGCTAAAAAATCTGTGACAGCTCCTGTTTCATGTCCAAGCACTCTTTCTCCGTCTTAACATACTCAAAACTGTTGCAACTCTCACATCAACAACCAGATGCAAGAAGTGCTCAGCAGGGCCTGGTTTGTGTTTTAAAAATGTTAGGCTTTTAATATCACACAAACTCTTCATAAAAGATCTCACTGATATTCCTGAAAAAGAAGCAAGTCTAAAGCAGAATAACTTCTATTGTTATCTTTTGCATTCTATAGTCAGAAGAAATTATCTTATATGGGAAAAAATTATTCTTCAAGAGAAGCCTTGTAATTATTTTGGCTATTGAAAGAGTCATCATGTGCAGATAGCATCATCTGTAGTTTATAGTCCTATATAAACAACATAGCTACATAAACTACATAGTCGTTGTCTTATATAAATTATACAGCTTGAATAAATCCTGAAGTGTTGAAGGATCAGCATGTAATTGACAAAAAAAAAAAACAAAAACAAAAACAAAAACTAGCAGTGTATTACAGTACAGCTCCTTTATAAGGCTCTGTCTCAATGTCACTAATTGAAAAAAAAAAAGCCTTTTTCCTGTAACAGTCGCCAACCACTACAGCATAAAAATGAAGGTACTGAACCAAGACAGAGTTACTTAATGACCTGGCACCTTACATAAAAACCTGTCACTTCCTGGTGAGAATGACAATAACAACCACGAATGCCAGCATGCAGTGGCAGGTCATCAGAAACTGCCTGTGCACTGAGAGCCCCAGCACACTCCTGAGCAGCAGCCAGCACGCTCCACTGAACCAGGTTCAGCCTATTTTACAAGCCTGCACAGGAACATAAACAAGTCCATAAACAAGAAAGAGATCTCTCCAAACCCAAGAAATTTTTTTGTTCTCAGAGTAGCGACCAACAGAACTACTGAAAGAAAAACTGCTCATAAAAAACATACACTGTGGAGCATTTCAAGTGACCACAGATGTCAACTGGTTTAGCTTGAATCTTCCCTGGGGACATGATATACATGCTTGTGCCAAGTGACTCAGGTGGCCATACTCTTTGCTTATGTTTGTGCCTATTTTGCCAGCTTGAACACTGTCTCTCCCTCCATCCTTCCAGACTAATGCTGAGAGGTAGAAGCTAAAAGCCCCATGATTTACAAAGATACAGCCAACTGCATGAAGGTTGACATGCTCAAGTGCTAACTCATGGGGAAAAAAAAAAAACAACTAAAAACACTGGCTGACTTTCGGCTTCAGGAATCCCTTGGAGTGGGAATATCGTACTGAAATCTTGGGAAGGAAAAGCAAGAAAAGGTGAGAAGAAAAGGAAAAATATTTGATAGATGCATTCCCTTGAGTATCAAAGATGTAGCCTAACAAGCTAAGCAAACACACACAAACATGCAAATTCTTTCTGAGGGTGTGGGTCAAAGGGTTTCACACTTATTTCTTTTCCCAAGTTATGGCCATCTGAAGTTAAGAAATAATAAGTACTTTTTCACTCTGATAAGGTAGCTTTTCTTAGAAGGCAGGTTAGCTCTCCAAAATTTTATCTGGACATTTGAAAGCTATTGCCAACATCAAACTTTCTGAATAAAGTTTTTTTTCTTCTTTTTACTCCATACACCCCCCCCACCCAAGATGTACATCAAAACTCTTTGCACAGAGCAGCATCCTAATCCAAAAATAGCTTCTGGGCTTTCCTTATCCTCCTCACTTGAGTTCTATTTCTTTTAGAGGGAAAAATTGCCTCTCCTCCCTTGTCTTTATAATGAAAATGTATCTGCAGTCTAGATGAAAATCTAATACTCCTGTGGTCTCACAGATAGATAATGATGATACAGAAACTGTTCTTCTCCCCTGGTTCAGAGTAATGTTGCAGGTCAACATCCAGTATCTAAGGCCAAACTGAGCTACAAACCCGACCTTTCAGTACAACAAC
Source organism: Chloroceryle aenea (assembly GCA_013399075.1). NCBI lineage: Eukaryota > Metazoa > Chordata > Aves > Coraciiformes > Cerylidae > Chloroceryle > Chloroceryle aenea. Next base: position 739,328 of record VWZY01003720.1, on the reverse strand, counting down.
CAGAAGCACCATTAGAAATGTTGTGGTTTACAAAAAGCCTAGGTGCAATTTAAGGGACACTGCTAAAGAAATGCACCTCAAGTTGGCTATTTCATGATCTTAATCTCATCTGAAAGGTCTGAGTACTGCTCCCTTCTCTGTAGTTTGGAGATTAAGAATACAATTACAAATAATTCATCAGCATCTGACTTCAGGCAAGAGGTCAAAGAGGTCTTTTAATACTCAGAATAAAGTCAAAGAACATACATATATGTCCTATCTGCAATCTTTAATGCAGACCGGCATGCAGAAATTATGCAAGAGTTCAGTCTGAAGTTATGACTTTGGTGCAGAAATCACTGGGTAAGGTTCCCATAAAAAGCCAGAGTAGCATATCCATTAACCTGTCCACTGGCTTGAGGCCAGGCTGATGTGACTTTCACAGAACCAATGAATAGTTTGGGATGGAAGGGACCTTAAAGAGCATCTAGTTCCAATCCCCTTGCCATGGGCAGGGACATCTTCCAGGTTGTTATTATTAACTACACCAGGCTATTTTTTGAAATGTTGCCTGAAAATTTCAGTTGGATAAAGAATGGGTTTTATTTTTTTAGGATGAAGACTGAATGAAAATGCAGCTTTTTAAACCAATTAATATCTGTTAGGAAGAAGTCAACATAGATAATGTTCTTCCTTTTCCCAGAATATTTTGCAATACATTTAGGAGATATTTAAATGTTATGTTTCAGACTCTGCACAGGAAGAAGTCAACATAGATAATGTTTTTCATTTTCTCAGAATATTTCACAATACATTTAGGAGATATTTAAATGTTATGTTTCAGACTCTGCATCATAGAGTTAAGTTCATTCTGATTCTAAGAAAACACAATCTGAAGTTCATGTCAGTTAAAAAAACAAGCACATAATTTTCGATCAGTTTCGATTCTGACCTGCCTAAAAATTCTTTTGTACATGTTTTTCTAGGCAACGCAAGTCTTTGACTTGAGGAAACAGGCTGTCTGTAATCATCCAGGTGACACACCTATTCTTAGCCTCCAAATGCTAACATGGACATCTCCTACCAAGTTCTCATTGGATGGCTGGTCTAAAACTTCATCTCTCTGATGCTTACAAGCTACCTATCTAGAAACTGTCCATGGTTAAGGGCAGACCTGAAGACCTGGTGCTGGCGTGCAGTTGTAAGAACTGCTATTAGATACAGCGTCCAAGAGAGCTTTGTGGGCTGCAGCCATCTCTACTGCAATTTCTCAATAAAAATCAGTTCATGTGCATTGAAGTCTCGATCAGCTGATAAGCATCTGTACAACTAATTCCACTGCTCTGAAAACACTACTACCACCCCAGAGCCCTAGCTTTGCTTACAAAAAAGGAGAGGTTTTTTTTTTCCTTAAAAAAAATGTCTTGAGTTATGATACCAAGGAGTCCTAACTCAGTGTCGCCGATAGAAAAAGTCAGTGTGTAGAGTTTATATTGTTAGATAAGCTGGAACAAACTCTCTGTGCACATACCATATGCTGTTAGAAAGCTGCCCTGACATTTACTGAAAGTGTATATATAAAGACAGATACCGAGGTGTTAGTTTCAGGTCCAAAATGTGTACAGATTAGCCAAACATCAGTATGCTTTGCACCTTGTTTATATGGTCATATTCTAAGAGCACCTGCAGGGAGCCAAAGTTCTCTGAAAAAACTGGTTCAGATTCACACTGCACCAGGTACATCAGCAGGATGATAGCTCAGGTAGCAAGAGATGGTAATTCAAATGTTAATATAATCTGTACAGGTGACAAAGAGAAAAGCACAAAGGGAATTACATTCTAACAATCCATATGAGCAAAGATTACTTTGCATTGGGCATTCAGAGGACTGGCTGCGATTACTTCTCTCAATTCATCTGTACCCTCTATAACTTGATATGATTTAATATTTTCCACCCTTCTTTTCTGGTCTGCAGCATCATCAAGCTCTGTGAGATAACATTTAATTTTACGTTATGTGTTGAGCAGCTCCTAATGTAATTAGTCTTAACGTAATAGCATAATTTAGTTTTAGATGGGAAGATTTACAAAGAAAATTAGAATAAATGAATGTACAAAGCACCAGCTGGTGCTTATACCTACTCCCACATAAGAAGAATATTGCTATTTGCAATCCTATGAAAGATGAGATAATTTGGATAACAAAGATCAACAAAGGGTGATGCAGCAGTTGGTCTAAACAGAAAGAAATCCACAGACAAATCCTGAACCATGTGGGATGTAAAGCATGCCAAAACTGGTAGCAATCCAGAAGCATTTTATAAGGGAAAATAAATATTGCAGTCCATAAATGTACCACATGGGGCACAACAGCAAGGGACAACAGGAACAAGAACAGTAATAACTGACCAGCCAACTTGAGGGCTTCAGATGAAGAGGGATCTTGAGTGACCACATTTGGACATCTGCCTCAGAAAAGCAGGAACTTCCATTTACACATTTGATCAGTATTTTGCATAAGATGCTGTCTAATCTCCATCCTTTGAAGGTTTTCAAAATTCAGCTAGGCAAAGCCATGGCTGACCTGATCTAATGATGAGTAGGAGTCTTGACTAGATGACCTCCGGATGTCCCTTATAATCAATTTTATAATTCCATGAAAAATAACTAAAACTTCTCAAAAACAGTCACTGTTTTCAGTTTTTCAAAACATAACCTCAAAAGAGTGTATCTATGTTAACATCTGTATAGTTTTCTGTGTATAATGGTAAAGAGCTACTCACAAAATAAAGGCTAGCATTTAGCAGATGAAGGTGTTAGTGTTTACATGGACCAGCTCTTGAAGACCTTCAGGCAGATTACCTGAATCAAACATGTATCATGTCTATACTTTCCTGAGCTCCAAGTGACCATGAAGATAAAAGTGCACTATAAGCAAATCCTGTTGCCAGATAATTCCAGTCTTAAAAATTTGACCTCACTTGCTTACCAAACTTTGTTTAACTTTAGGCTTTTTTGCCAACATTTCCACTGTCTGACTTGTCCCAAGATGAAAGTTTGACTTGGCAAACAGGCTATGCCCATGGACAGCCAGTATTTTGTCTGTTTCCAAAGTATTAGTAGTTCCTGACATCTGGACTATTTTGATCTAATTCTTCACTCACTGAAGTCCTGAAGCCACTACAGCAGCATTATACCAAAGATTACATTCAGACATACTTGAAGAAGAGAACAAAGTAAGAAAAGTCTAGACCTTTATGTAAAATATAGTCTAACTGTATGTGCGAAGAGTCTTTGTGCACTTGCACAGACAGACACGCTATAGGCTTGCCCAGGTGGTCCTAACCAGAAAAAAAACAGATACTTAAAGAGTTTTCAGGAGAACTTTGTGTGTACCCACTGGGGAAGTATGGATGGTGCTTCTGTCTGGCAAAGCTTTGGATAAGGAATAATGGAAGGAATTCTCTTGATGGGAGTTCTGTGGTTAGCCTTGTATTTATTTATTACAGTTAACAAATTAAGCAGGCTGGCAATTAGGTGGTAAATTTCTGGAAAGAAAGCTCAAGAGGTTATCTTTCTAGCAGCCCATTCCTTTAGTAGGGAATGGGTGAGGTTTACAAAAAGGTGAAGAGGTGATGGTGTGATTCACATTCATTTAAAATGCTGCAGGACAGAAACCTTCACTTCCCTAGTGGCTAGACAGGCCAAGATCAAGAGGAGAGTGTGACCAGAGGAAATAAGACACAGAGTGACTACAATTTTCATTTTTATATTTCCTACAATATTTTATACTTCATTATACAAATGTTCTGGCAAAAAGTTTGAACCCTGATCTTTTGAGGTTAAAAAAATAAAAATAAAAATTGCAGCTGGAGGCAGGTGACAAGAGCCTTACCAAAACTATACATAAGAGCATGCAGTAATCTCAAACCTGAATTAAACTGGATATGTAAATCAGTGAATTCTCCCTAAACTTTTCCCCCTCATCACTTCCATGCAGATACCTTGTGTTTCTGACAGACCCTTCTGGCCCATTAGCCACCATGACACATCCTTCTCTCACAATGCTGAAGAAGAAAAATTCTGTAAGAAAGGCTTTTGTAGTTCTAGCGGAAGATGAATTACTCTTGTTGGTCATAAAAGGGACTGACATCATGACTGTCTCCCTTGTAGACTTGGGCTCTGCAAATTCCAAACTAGGCTAATGTTCACACAAATGCATTTTCACTACATGCCTTACAAACCATGCCTCACTCTGCAAGGTGGTAACTGCAAACTGGCTGTAACTCTTCTTTATTTGATACAGGCAGTATTAAAAAAATATAATAATGCATAAATAACACTTTTTTTCCCATGTATTTCCTTTTCTGTAAACCAATGTTATGTTCTGTCTTGTCCAAAGTGCTTATGCCCCAGCTATATGGCTGAGCTGTACCTCTGTGTATGTATTACTTGGGTGTGTGGGTGTCTGTTACAACGGAGATGTAATAAAGACACATCTAGTTCTTCTTGGTAGGACTCCTGTGTCTTATCAAGATAACTCGTGGCTCTCCTCTTTAACCTGCTTTTGAAATTCCCCTCCTGTCATTTGCTGTCATTTGACTTTGTTCAGCTGAGAACTCTGTCATGTGCAGCCTGGATGGATCCAGCTGAGGTGACCATACAACTTTCCCTACTGCCACTGTCGAGGTCTGCTCCTCTGTTAGCAGTTATCAGCAAAGCAGCAGGGTCAGCAAGGAGAATGTACAACTGTGTCCCAATTCATAGCACACTGTATCAGCCTTAACTGAGGATTAAGGAGATTGTAAACTAGGACACTGCAGCACGTATTGGGTTACTGAGTCACTACCTTTTTCCACACTGAATGTGGGAATCAGCACTTGAAACAGTCTGAAAGAAAACAGTAATTCCTATCCAGAAGAGGGAAAGCTGTAGAGACATACAGCACTGCTCTCCAAAAGCAGGCAGTAGAGAGGATTGTACTCTTCTGTGGTCCCACACCCTCCTGCAGCTTAACCTAATGCATAGTAGCTATTAACAGGAACATCAGGAGACCATGTTGCACTTCCAGCCTGTGCACCAAATGACAGAGCAAATTTCGCAAGCTTTCCTCTCCTCAAAGCTGACTAAACAGTGCAATTTTGGCTGCAGCTGTGGGTTTTTCCCTCTTATTTAAAATGATTTGGATATAGAAATATCCAGTTTGCCAATGGACATGGAAAACAGGTGAATAAACTGACCAATACATGATGACTTTGCATAAGCACAACATTATCTCAAGGCCATGCCAAACAAAATGACTGAAGACCTGCTTGTAGCAAAAGTGGCTATACCACACATACATATGAGTAATTACTAGCTGAACCAGAACTAATTCTACAAAGAGCTATAGCAATTGTTAGCCAAATTGAGTCTGTCATGGCAGATGCTAAAATAATTGCTCAGGGGGATTACAGGCCACATCCAAGCAGTTAATTCATTAGAAATGTAATCTTCAGAGTGGCAATGGATGAGCAGAGAAAATGGTAGCAGAGAGAGCACAGTTCTTTAATCAAACAAGCATTACTGCCCTCCTTCCTCACCTTCTATTTCCCTACTTGTATGAACAATTCATGCTTCAGTTAATGATCAAAGCTGCATATGTTTGCTTATTTGCCAGCCTGAGCTAATTTCCCAGTGTCCTGGGTTTGGACAAAACAGAGCATTTTGTTAGTGCACTGTACAGTCATCAGTAATCAAATACATGAAGTCACTGTCCCTGCTATGAACTCATAAAAGCCACTTTGAAGTTCCCTCTCAGTTCATGTCTTTTTCAGGAAAAGACTGGTGCATTGTTAAATATCTGTAACAGATACTGGTTTCAACTGGCAAGACATTTCAGCAAACAAATATTCCTCGAACATTCACACAGGTCTTGTCTACAGGAATGTCTGCATGGGTGTGTCTCTAGGAATAAAAATTTATATTCTACAGGGAGGGTCTTTTTATAAAGAATACCTGTGTATTTCTCAAGTAGAGAAAAAATCCCATGTGAGTTGTCTGACTAGCATGAACTACCCATTTGGCTCCACTTGGATGCAATTCCTAGCAAAGGCTTATTTATGCCCATTCGAGTCCACAAAAAATGAGGTTATAGAGGATGTTATTAGCAAATAGGTCACTTCCTGGCTGTCTGCAAGGCTGTGTATGTCCCTGCAGAAAGGGAAGCCATTTGAAGGAGAAAGAGAATGGGTTAGACACTGAATTTATTTTGCATTATTCTCTGAGTTTTGTTAAAATTGGCCTGTCCCTGAGCACTGATTACTTGTATATTTGCATCTCCAGGAGCCAGACACAAACCAGTAAAACAATACCATTCCATGTGGCACAACTGACTGCAGAGGAAACAGTGCTTGACATAAACCAGATAAAAATAAAATTAGACAAATCTACACCAGACTGCTGCATATGGAGAACTCCAAAGTGTGTTATACATGTCTATAAGCTTGGATGAATCCAAAAGAAAACAGTAAAATGAGCTTTGCAGCCAGGCTGCCATCCTCACTCAGGTTGAATCCCAGAAAGCACACAAGTCACAGCTCAGCATGATGAAGCACGAGAGAATTTACTCTAAAATGTGAAATAGAAAAGCTTTTTTAACAGATGTTATGCAAAAGTTCAGCAAAGGTGAGTAAGGAAAAGTGGTCTGTAGCACATTGCAAATCGCACCGGGATTTACAAACTAGGTCCTCCTAAACTGCTTCTGCAAGTGATAGCAACCCAACAAAGGGTGTTCTGGCAAAGAAATAGGGCCCTGGATAACAGATGTGATGAATTTTCTCAAAGTTTTGCAGAAGTCTAAAAAGAGCAAAGGCACAGAAGAAAAGCGGGTGGTTCTAAATATCAGGAATTTGCAGCCCCTTGGACAAACAAATGGGAAAATCACGGCCTACCAGGCTAGAAGTTACAGCTCTGCAGTGTGTCCTGAGATCAGAGACACATGAAGAACTGGGAATCACAGCTGTGCTGCAGGCAAACCAGAGACTGCCAGGGCAAGCAAAAGCATCGCCTCTCATGTCTCCTCCTGCCTCAGCACCCACCAACCATCCTCACCATTCCTCTCTAGGTAGCTGCTTCATTAAACAAACATAGCAGCTCTGCTAGTCCAATATGATTAGAAAGGATGTTTTGAATGAAATGTTTTTTGAAGATTGCTGCTGACTTATCACACTAGAGAAAACATACACATTTGAGAAAAAAGAGTTGACAAATTTTAACAACAATAATGGTTTCTTTTTGAGTTCAGAATGATTTAATTTGTCGAGTATAATTAATTACTCCCCTCATCCAGACTTTTCTACAGATGCTTCAATGTCTGCTTTCAGTTGCAAAAGTCACCGCCAGAAAGTTATAAAATAAAATCATGAGCTGACTAGTGCTCTAGTACATATGCATATTACATATCCATAAACATATATATAGCAGATACACCAGCATAATTAACTGATTAACAGCCGGTGTGATTGCCATGCTTTAAATAATTTTTAATTTTTTTTTCATGAAACTCTCCTCTCTAAAGTGATGGTACTACCATATATAGAGAGGCAGATAATTTCCAAATACCCAAACTGTAACCTCCTCTCCAAATCACCTGCTGAAAGACAGAATACTATGCCATTCAGATAAGGTTTATAATTAATATGCCTCTTCAAAATGGCTACCCCAAAAAAAGAAGACTACTATCCACTATGAACAGAATAAAAGTATAATCAAAATTAGTCACCACTGCCTGCAAATGAGCCATTTTTCTGAAGGCTGTATACCAAATGCCTTTTCTTCTGAAAAAAAGATCTAACAACACTTTGCACAAATCAGGATTATTCCAGTTTGGACACCTAGCAAGTTTCTGATACAAAAGTTATGAAAACTGACTGTATAAGCTTTTCTAAGTTTATCACTAGACGTGATTTTTCACCTTGAGCTTTTATCAGTTGTGTAAGTGTACTCGGTCTGATTTTTAAAGTTGAGCTTTTATTAAGTTTTTCAACTACATCTGATATGTGTATATAAAATAAGCATCCCGTAGACAGACACATTCTCCTCAGATCAGTGCTTGGTGAACTTTACATAGAAACTTGGGTATGAGCAAATTGATCTGTAATATGTGTTTGAGACGATGTTTGGAAAATGCCTCACTATGTCATGCATTTATTTCACGTTTTCCCTACGGACAAGAAGTAACAGACCTTACATTAGGGTCCTGCAGGCTGGAGGTCTTACTGGGATTTACAAAAGGGGTCTCTTCTTTCACAGCCTGTTAAAAGAAGGAGCCAAAGTTTAGTACAACATCCATACACTTAGGGTAATACAATTGTTTATTAAAAGCTATTCCTGTATGCACCGCAGAAAACTGCAATACCAAAATGCCTACTTTACCCAGATGTAGAAGGCACAGTAATCTGGGGTATTTTTGTCTCCTACAGTTGAGATTTCCTGTGATGCACTACAATGTACAGAGCAATAGTCTTAGGAAGAGCTTGCATAGGGATACAGGAGGAGAAAGGAAGGAACACTGATACTTACAGTTCCTCCAGAAAGCATTTGAGGAGAAATAATAAAAATAACCCAGGCAAACATGCTGTAGTTGAGTTGTTCTTTTAATTGGAACAGGATATTTACGTAGTTTCACCAAAATAATGATGCCAACTTTTTGTTCAGTCATTGAAAAATTAATTGAAAAATGTGATCCTCTACATAAAACCACCCTGCATGTTCAATCCACAGAAAATCTTCCCAATGACTGCTCTCTGCTAAATTATGGACTCCCATCTCTCACATACCATTCTCTATAGAGTTAAAATACTAGCATTGCAAAATGACTTACATAAAAATTGCTTGATTACCCAGGAAACACCCACTTTGGGCAGGTGTTGGTAGATTATACTCTTCAGCTGAGATGCTGGGTTCCACAATCCATGTATAAATAAATGCCAGTGTCAGTGCAACACTGCACCACCCTTCTACAGAAAATATGGGCTAGGGGCACACGTATCTGCAATTCAGTAATGGACTTGGCTGGTTCTGACATTTCCATTCTGCTAAATGGATAGGAGGAAACTGGTATAGTCCTATGACAGAGTGATTTTTTTAGTGTTCAATATCTGAACCATATAATTTGAAACCATCTGTCCGGATCAAATTGAATTAAATGTGTCAGTCTCATCCTCCTCAAAAAGTATGAGATAGGTTCCTTCAAATACATCAAATCCAAATCAAAGGATTTTACAGTCATGGAAAAATACGATAACTTTGACATGAGACCTCCCATTCAACACAAATTGATATATTCTATTTGAGAGTACTCATAAGAAAAAGAAATAAAATCTAAGATGTGTTTCTTGTATACCTTTGCAATGAACTACAAAATATCAGTAGGGATGCTCAGTGCTTGGGGAAATTGCCCAAGATGTGACAGTTTTAGGTTTTTTTCCTCCTTGTGCCAGAGAGAACAAAACCCTTATTGCCACTTCCCGGACCATTATTTATCAGAGCATCAGCCATGGTGGGAACAGACTGTTCCAGCTTGTACACACAATTAACTGTATGGGCAATTAAACTGGAACCACTGGGAGACTGGTAAAAAGTGAACTTTCTCCTGGGCCTACTCCAGCCCAGGCAAGTACCTGAGGTGATAGGTTAGGGAGCATTTTGAGAAGTCCCTCAGTGATCCTGCCTGTTAGAGTTGTGATACATAGTATATTGATACCAAAACCCCCATCACATATAAGTGACAGTCTGAACCTCACCAGAAGGGTGTTGCTCTCCCAGGGGGCTAGATTACACAGAGGAAACTAGTTTACAGCTAGTTTACTTAGAGGAGAACAGGATTAGCGGTTAGTACCAGAGAAGATCCACCTCAACATAGTGCTCTGATGTATTTAAGTTTAATCTCCCTCAGCCAGAGGTTTCCTCAGTCCAGGACAAATGGTTTAAATGTTATGGAATCAGCTAAAAGTGATAATCGCACCATCACCACCATGGTAACATCCACCAAATATTTTGCACCTAAGTTTTTCAACGAATTATTGTCACACTATGATTAATTTCAGGACCAGAAGTGCATTTTTTAAATTGTAATAAATTAATAACTTTAAGAAATTTATCTCAGCTCTAGAAAACTTTTTTTTTGAACTGCCATTCTAGTAGCTCTGTCTCACATAATGTTTATTCAAAATCTCCTTTCTTGAAAGAAGATGGTTTTTAGGGAATTGAGAGAAAGCATTGAAAATCATTCTTTGTTGGCACAGATGAGCACTGAAGTAATATTTCTTTGTTCTACAGAAATTACAATGCTTTTTATAAAGCTGTTTGGTTTCTGAAAGCTGTAAACATGAATCCAGCTGTCAGAAACTTAATACACAGTCTCTTCTTCCATGCTGATGTCTTAACAACAGTTTATTGTTAAGCCTGACAAGCTAGCTGCTTATTATGTGTTAAATTGCCTACTTTTTAAAACCATAAATTTTACTTTATTCCAATTTTCACCAAATTAATTGAGCTGTAATTTAAGATGCACTGGAACACAACAATAGAAAAGAGACTGTAGAGATCAAGGATGCAGCACAGAGCCGGTGACAGGGAATGAAATGATTAAAATTCCACCTACTTAAACAGTGTAAGCCACGGACCTCATTAGCCAGTTGAGAGGGCTTTGCCGTATTAGTCTCTAATAGCTGACCCTTGGTTTCTTCTCAGCTCTGAGACATTAGCACTCTCTTTTGCCTCCTCCACGTTGGAAGGCTAAGCCTGCATCTCAAGAAGTGCTGTATTCCTAAATGGCACGATCGGCATCCCGAGGAACTTCTCTTTAGATTAATTTTCTCCATTATTACTTATGGTTTAAAGCACAGTAAAGACTCCTGTACCCACAAATAAATACTGCAGATCAGTAAGTGATCTCACTTTAAACTGGAAGGAGAGAGGGAGCATGTAAAGAAATGGAGGGCCCTGAACAGCCTCAGGTGATGAGGCGTTCACACTGGGTGCCACGGGTGTGCATTGGCAGGTAGATATGAACAAGGATGAGCTACTTCTCTTTGCCCTATGCCTCTCCTCCATGCATATGGATGTACAGACACGGGAAAATGTTATACCTGCAAACATTTCTGCAAATGTTCTGCAAAGTGATTCAGTCATCAGAAACTGTACTGCCCTTGCTTTACATGTTGACTTGTTGGTTTTTGGTTGGCTGGTTGGTTTGTTTTCAGAAGGAGATCATTAACTCATAAGGTGACAACATGTTTCTATTATTTTTCCTCCTAATTCCATGTATCACACTCACTAACCACACAAGGCCTTCCTCAGCCTTACTGAAAAGATGGGAATGTAAAACAAGGGTCATACATGTACACAACTCTCACAATATAATTCCCAAATGGATTGCCTTCATTTGAAAACAGGTGCATGTGCTAGGGCCAGGATTTGGGTTTCCACTTCCAGATGCCCTCCATCAATGGAACAAGGGAGTTTAGCCACATCTTGCAGGAGGTGGGGAACATAGATGGGAAGGAGGGCAGAGACACTGTCACCCACAGAAAGCCCAGCACTGAGTTGTGTAAGAAGGATGGAGGCAGATGCATAGAGCTGCTCATATCTCCTTAACTAAGGCAGATTTCCCCTTTCATGTAGAGTCTGCTGCTCTGAGACAGAGAGGTTTCAGGGCATAGTAGACCTGTGAACTTTATTTATACAGAAGCAGATTCATTTAATAATTACCCAAAGAGAAATAAGCTGGCTCTTATGGCTACCAGGCTGCAAACCAAACAAAATTAAAGGTTGATCCATATTAATCCATCCACACAACGCCATTCTCCTTTCTTATCTGCACTGCACCCAGAGCAAAGGAAAAATTATTAATGATCCAATTTCATATACCATTAACTTTCAGGATGGTGTTAGAAACAAAGATAAAGCATTACTTTATCATATTAGACACAAGAAACATGCCTGGACATAAATGCCATTGCACAGGCTCTCTTCATAGATGATTGCTAAGAAATACTACTTCCACCAAAAGATGAACAGAGGAAAAAAGCACTTTGTAATATCAAATTTTACCCACAGCTGCCTAAGCGACCTATCTATGGGCTGCCAGGCTGATTCTGACAGTTCTTAGATTGCTTTTCAGTTGACTCCTGAGCACCCACAACCTCTGCTGCTGTCCCAGCATTTAGGTCCTTTGGAGCCTTAGAGAAGGGGTGGATAATCCAGGGATGCTACATCCGATTCTGCTGATTCCCAGCGGAGGTGGGAACACCTGGCTTGTAGGAGCAACTCCTTGTACAGATTCATAAACCCTGGTGTCTGGATTTGCCTAGTGAACAGCAGCTCCTTCTATTTTTTTTTCTCAAGGAAGAGTTAGCCCCAGGATGACAGGGAACAGGACCTCAAAATGGGAATTGGTTGCACTGGACATGTACCAGATGGGACAACACAGGAAAGACACAACTTTGGCTGCATCCTTCTGTGCTTCTGCACAGACAACTAATTCTGGCTGGAACTGTGGGCTGGTGACCCTCCAGCAGGCCACTGAACAAGGCAGGCTGTGTTCTTTAAACCTCAAGAAAGCACCTCAGGGAGCTAATGCCCTCTGTGCCTCTACTCCATCACAAGGGACATCACTGCAGCTCTCACCTCATCTGATCCACAGTAGAAACAATCTTCGATAAGCATAAAAGAGTGCAGGAAGAATGTGGTCACTGCAGCCAAGGGATTCAGGTTCTCATGTGAGAAAGACAAGGGTCTGGAAGGTTCATATGAAACATATTATGTCTCTTATTTAGCAATTTCACAAAGTTCCCAGCTGCAGAAAGGAAGGGAGAGCAACATAACTTTCACATGATTGGAGATCTTCAAAGGTAAGGAAAAAGTGGCTTCTGCTCTCACTGCAGTGGCCTGGAAATAGTTCTCTATCTTGGCTCTTTCTGGCTCTGTTACAGTGCTAAGAAGGCCTGAAACATATCAGATTTTTCAGCTCTTCATCAACATTCTTATCATTTGTCAGCCACACTGATTGTTGGCTGATCTCATTAGCTAATATGGGCTAAGCAACACATCATTGGGAAGAACACCCTGCCAAAGCAAACCTACCTTGGTGATTTAATATGCCAAATGTATCCTTTCAGGCAGAAAAGCATCAGAGTTAGGTCTCTTGGGAACAGATGACTGTTTTTTTCCCTCTGAACAGGGCCTGGCACTGTGTGTCTCCTGGGCTATGGTGGAGCTCCTACACATCACTGCAATTAACAGTACTTGCCTAATCATGTACCAGCACTTATAGACATGCCAGCTATGAGACATAGCTGACATATCCATAATGTGTTCTCACAGTCTTGTGACACCACTGCCACATTTGCCTCCAGTATCCCAGGGAATAAATTACAGATTTTACCTTTTCCCACATTTTGTTTACCTAAATCCTCCCTTCCCTTCTGCAGCTCAGCAAGGCTGCTGCATCATTTCCTCAGCTCCCTCTCTGACTTTGAGGTATCACTGCAGACACATTTCTAATGAGTTGCCATGTATCATATATTGATCATCCTGGCCCACACACATTCAAAACCTTGTATTTTTCTACCTCTGACAACCTTAATTTCCTGTAGCCTCCCTTTTAAAGTTGAGCAAACCTGTTTCCCCATAGCGACCGAACACAGAGAATTTGAAGCTGAGCCATTTTTAAATTCCATTGTTATGAGCAATTATAACTGACGTGATGTGCTCGCTGCTGTTCCTTCCAGTCAAAGAGTCCCAGTGCAGTTGACTCTTTTTACTTAGCCTGAAATTCGCCAGTGAGTTTATTGCTCAGCCAAGTGGGTGACTAACAGCAACAGCTTTAGCACCGTGTACATGAGGAGCTGTGCAAGCTTCCCCCACAGCCTGAACACCTCAGTTGTGACCTGTTAATACTCCAGTTCTGGTCTCTGCGTGAAGACTGTCAAACTGCGCAGCAGCTCTGTGCTGTAAATAAGGATGGGTGGAGGGAGAGCGGAAAGGAAGAGGGAGAAGCAAACAGCACCTAATTCATGATGGAAAGAGGTTAAAATGTTGGAAAAACTGATCCTTCAAGGTACTTTAGTCAATTTCTAGTGAAAGCTAAGAACTCCTCTGGGGATCCAGAAAGATTTGTTTAAGTCCTATTATAAGAAAGATCGCATAAGATTATAAATCCTCAAGTGTCTTCCCCTCACCTACTCTATTTTCATTTATGACCTGATTAAAGTTTGAATCCAGATCCCCTTAAGCGAATAAAGCTCCAAAGACCAAGCTCACACAAAGACAGCATTTTTTTTTTTTTTCTAGAAATACATGGCAAAAGCACATGGACTTTGAAGTTGAGGACTCTTACACTTGAATCATTCCTTAAAGGAGACAGCACAATGCAGAAGGCAAAGTATCATCAAAAATGTAGCTAAGACAGACTAGCACTGAGAGTCATCTCATTTATGCACCTTTCTACCATAAATAATGTGTAGATCCCAGTCTCATTTACATTTGCAGCCACATCTTGCATCTAGGGATACATGCATCATGGCTTGCATGTAGGGAGCATGTAGATAACACCTGTACCTGTGCATGTCCCGAGACATTTTCTGTACCACACTCCAGTCCTTTCCTCAGAAAACTCTCAGTACAACTAAGCACAAACAACCTGCACTTACTCACATACTTGCAATACTTAAAGCAAAATGACATGATCATAGGTCTGTACTTGTTTCTAGGACAGGGAGGAAAAAGAGAGAGATGGCTATCAACTTGGCCTAAAAATTTACATGTGCATTAGCTTGTGAAGAAAGTCAGTGTGTGAAAGGTGACAGAGGACTGAATGTTCCTTTGTCCAGCATAAATGTCTCTTTCTTTACTTAAAATCAAGGCAGGGGAATCAAATGCTCAAGAACACAAACCTGGTTGATAGCTAATAAAAGATACCTTTTGCCAGACAAGAGTTTCCCTTGGGGCTGGTAAAGCAAAAGTAAATGGGATTTTTTAAGCTCTTTGTAAATAACTCCACCTCTCTAAACTGCCTTTTCCCATCACTTTTTTTTCCTCAATAAAAAACCCCATAAGATTCACCAAGGAATGGCTCAACGGAAATGTCAGCTCTCTTGATTTTCCATAAACTGCACTGCAAAAATGTTTTAAAAATGAGCTTATCCATTCACTCCAGATAGAGAAAGATGAGAGTAATGCAGAAATCAGCTGCAGTAGAAATCTATGAGAAACAGGATCTCAGTTCCTTCCCTGTGCTTACAGGGACACTTATATCAACCCAAGGGTTTAGAAAGCTTGAGTTAACAGGTGGAGAATACAAACATCACTTGTAGAAGACAAACTACTAGAACACATCACACACTGCCTGCCAAAAGAAAAAGCCCTGCTGAGATAGTTGTACATTTGCTCAGGAGCCTGTGCTTAATTATCAGGATAATTAGGATTTGCCTGGAGCCAAAGTGGATATAAATAGCAACCGAAACCTGCTAGTATCTGTCCTCCATCAGCTGGGCCGTGAACAGTTTGGCAAAAGGGTTTGTGATACTAACAAGTCATCCGCTCAATCACAGCATATCAGCACTGACTCATGAAAGCTGCAAGGGGATTTCAAAAGCCAGGGAGAGCTGGTCTTTTCTATTCTGGCAGCTCCTCACTGCTGCTTTACACCACTCCCTCTCAAATGAAGAGTCTGGAATAAATATGGAAAAAGAAAAAAAAAAGGNAAAAAAAAGGAGGGAAGAAAAAAAAAAAAAAAAAGATGTCAGTTGCTTTACAGTGTTTAGTGCTCCCCTGGAGCTTAATTATGTGGGAACTGTGATATGCAGTCTGTCAGCTAGAAGGTGACAGATCGCTGTGGCACAGTTTGAAAGGTGTGTTGTGAAACACCACTCATTTGCTCTAGACCTACAGAGACTGTATGGCATGCCCTGTGCAAACCACAGGCTCCCACAGTTGTGTGTAGGTTCCTCACATTCCCAGTCTGTGGCAGGGTGCTTCAGATTCAGCTTCCAGCATCCCCACGCACACTGCAGTTTGATTCTCCAGATAGCAGAATGTAATGTAAATATTCCCATCTTCACCAAATAAACAAACTCACTCCTGTTAGTTTCCTGCTGCTCTATAACTCAAAACCACATGCAGGGCTCAGTGATCAGCACCATAAATTTACAAATTTTCAGTCTCTAATTCAGGACTATAGTCATGGGAGATGGCATATTGCCCCCTGGGAATTCAATAAACAGCTCTTCAGCCTGACTCTGAAATGAAGTAGTGCAGAGACCATCTTCCAGAATATATTTTCAAATACATTGCATAATTTCCCTTGGTTTTATTTTTTAAAAAGTAAGGTTTGGAATCATTCATTTCTAGGGCTTTCTATTGTGTTGGTGTCAAGCTGTCATAAAGCAAGAAAACTACAAAAAATTTCTGTTCCAGATTATATTTTCCACTTGCAAACATTCAATCCATCCTCAGAATTAAGAAACAGCTGCTTCTGCTACATGCAGAAGGTACTTTTATAAAGTTGTCACATCCTGATGTTAGTGGCATATGGCATTGAAAATATTCCTACTGCTTAGAGAGAACTGTTACAAATACTTCAAGCAAGAGTTTTTTAATTTTGGAACTGATCCTGCAGTGCACTAATTTCTCTCCTGCTTTTACACCCAACTGTATAATGAAGATGCCCTCTGAAGTTTCATAAATGATGTTAGACTGTACACTTTGTGGGCCTTTAAAAGATCACTTCATTTCAAATACCGCATGCATAAGGCATAGTCCAGTTCCCTCCTCTCCCTTTTACAAAGTAGAGAGGACCAATTCCTCACCTTTTTTTTTTGTGTGATACCATGACATAAAGGAAGGTCTATGCTGTACATGAGGAAAATGAGCCTGTCTTGTTTTACAGCTCAAGGAATACAGGCTATGCCTTGCAGACCCTAGATATACTTCTTGCCCTGACCGCCTTGTAAGTTGAAATATTACAGTACAGAAAACAAGAGATGAGACATTTGAGAACTTCTGGCCTTAAGAATAAGGCCAGAAGGCAGGGCTTCTCAGGGACTTAATTTGGAACTGGGATCAAAAGATAAAATTGGGCAAAAGATACCATGGTAAATCCTCCAGATATATTGGGCTGCAGGATCTGTCAGGTGAGGTCAAAGAGGGGCAAGATCACAGCCCTGGAGGAATACATGGAGTTAAATGGTTGTCTTCCATGAAAAAACTATTTCTTATCTGCTCCCGCAAAAGGATGCTGTGCCTCTGAGCAGTGTAGTCCCAGCTTGCTTTTCCCAGAAGATGACTGAACTGCCACTGGGAAATGGCTTAGCTACTGGTATTCAGTTAGTTGTCTGGGGGCAGAGGGAGGGGTGCAAGAGAAGAAGATATCTGGGTGGCATTATGCTATGCTGATGCCATAGGATTCCTGCAGCACCCTTCCCTCCTCCTATGTTCTTTGTAGTAGATGGTGTGTTTCTGCTCAATTCTTTCACCATGATCATTTTGCCCACCCATCCCAGTGCTTGTGTAGCCAGGCTGACCACTGCCTGGTCTCTGTCCACTTATTTTTTGCCATGTAGCTGAGGAAGGTAATCTTTCACATTCGACAGGAAGGGAGCTCAACTGCAAAAGAACTCATCTCTAGTTGCACAGGCAATTTTGTGGCTACACAGGGAGTTGAATGAGGATTTCTAAGACTAAGGTGACATCCTAATTTACTGGATATAACTCTTAAGCTGGACTTTGTTAGCACTGAAATATTCAGGGATTTCAAGCTGAACTGTGTGCTGTTATTTTTTCTATAATATGTGCTATCCTGCAACAGTTTTCTTTCACCTCCTTCCACCAGAAATCATAAGACTTTTCTCATTGAGGCCAAGTTTACAGACACCTACTTAATTCAATCTGACTACTCAAGCCTTGTGCAAAACAACACAGGTAAGAAGGAAAAAAGGAATGCTCAGCCTACTCTGAAAATTATCTACAATGTTGCAGCAGCCAAAGAACACAGTTATGACATATATGAAAAAGTAACCCAAGATGTCCTCCCTTGGAAAGCCTCAGAGTGAAAAATTGTCAGAGCAGGTGAATGAAGGGATGCATATGTTAAGCACATTTTCTGTCTTGTCTAATAATGCTGTATTCTGAATGCAGGAGCACACACTGCTTCTGGTCTTTACCCCGTCAAACATGACCGTTAGGCATATTCAGGAGAAAATAAAAATGTAGACACATACCACGACATCCTGTGGAAAAGACACACACAAAAAACAGCACACCCAAGGGCAATCAAAGAAGAAAAGTGCTGCATAAAACACAGTTGATACAACACAGAATTCAGAGAGGTGAGAGAACTGCTTTAAGCAAAAACTAAAAGGAAAAACCCAACCTCCTTCCCCCACATGCTGTCAGTTTATGGTTTCTCTTCTTGAAATCTAGGGCAGTCTGAATAACCAAATTTTGATACTCCCTTAGGTCTAGCTAGACCAGATGTAATCTAGCTCTCAGCTGAAAGATCTGCCAAGCAACAACAAATACACAATGATTGTTAACAAAATCTTTTTCAGGGCAAGCTGACCTGATATGTTATTGTGAAAAGAAACAAAGCAATGGAAACACCAACATAATTTGTAGTCAAAGAGAAAAGTATGACTAAGGACACCACAGAAACTTGGGATAGGAGTCATACCAAACTTTCTGCCTCTACTCTTGTTCCTAAAGCATTATATTTAGCTTTATTTTTTTGGCACCAAGAGCATTATCTTTTGTCCACAAATTACAGTGGAAAAGAAACACATACTTTAGGTTTTACTTAGATTTAGCTCTGATTGGGAAATTAACTTTTTACAGTTATCTAGCAGAAGTTTTCAGTTGCATGACATCATTACACCACTTGTGGTAGTTTTGAAACACAATGTATCTAATGTAAACACCGACCAAGCCAAGCAGTGAAAATAGCAACTTAAAATGTAGTTAGAAGTACAAGAACAAGGAAGAAAAAAACCAGACTAGCTAACATTTCACATTCAGATATCTAAAGTTAATCCTCTATAAAGAAGGCTGCATCTGGATGAATAGATACTATCTTTAGAACACCCTTAACCACAGTTAAGGAGGTGAGTAGCCTCAGAAAGATCCAGAGATGATTGTTTCTCAGCTACAAAGTAAATAAAAGCTAGAGTGACAAAATCAAAACATGGAGAATTCCTGTGGCCTTCTCTCTTACTTTCTCAGCCTCTCTCAGCTGTATTAATCATGTCAATTTTGACAAATTTCCTCCTTCCATCATATCAATCATTCTGAGTTACCTGAAGAAACTGCAGAGCAGCTAGAGAAAACTAGGTCAATGTGGATACTTGAGATAAAATAAGGTACTTCCTCGGGAATGATGTGATTTTGAAAAATTGGTGTGAGCTATGCCAAAAGTAGCAAGGTGAAATATTAAACACAGATTACCTGGGTGCCTACTCTAAAAGCAGCTTCCACTTGAGCTTTAAGGATGTTACACTTCATATGGTCAGGTACAGATGAAGGTGACACAGGAGCATGAAGAGTCTTTTCAGACACTTTCTTGTCTTCACCCTATATTTAATATAAAATAGAAACATAGTGATATATATTAGAAAGATAAGTTCACAAAAGGGACCAAGGTCAATTTTTTACTTGCAACAATTTGATTCAGCAACACTGGATAAAATTTCCACATTCATACCCTGATAGATGCATCTTAGAATAAAAGGTTTGCAACATATTTAATGACTTGATACTATTTTCAAGACAAGCAAAGCCTCAAGGAAGCCTGAGTAATAGAAGCAAAAATACTGATGTGAAGATACACAGAAAAAAACCCAGCAAGGTCATGAAGTGATTGCCCCAATCCATAATGAATATTGTTTTTTACACCACCCTAAGAATGTAAAGGGGCTTTGTAAATTTAACCAGAGGGAACTGAAGGAATCCCCGAGTAATTGCAAACCAAGCAAAATCTCAGAAAGAAAGGGAAAAACCATGGAGTTTAAACATTGCTGCTGATGTTTCCACTTGATGTCAACTCTTTACCTACTCAGTGATTTGGATCAGAAATCTAAACCCTCAGAATAGCTAGCTTAGAGACCTGTTCAAACACTACCTAAAGGTTTTGTGCCTTGGACAAATTATATCCAGCAGAAATTCCAGTATGAATAAACTTCTCATGTCAAAAAGAAAAAAAAAAAAAAGGCATTGTGCTACTGTAATAATGTACAAACAAACAGGGTATGATTGAGACCAGGACTGTAAATGCAAACTCTTAAACAATCAAACTGTAATCTCTCATGTATTTTTAAAGAATAATTGGGCAGTAACATAATAGCCATTGCAAACTTTCCTATTCTTCCTGGAAATGAGACCTGAATCATAACAGTCACAGCCTAGATTATGCATTCGGTTTCCACCCTCACTGCTCTGAGGAGTGAGTGGTCATATACACCTATGGACAGAACGGGTGTGTAATGCTGCCATTCTGATTTCAGTCAAAATAGGTACAAGGCATCAGTGACCCAGGTCCAGTTCATCCTTTAGGTTCACCTCTGACAAAGTATTTCAAGAGAGAAATGGTAATGTTTTTAGCCACTGAAATTACCATATGATTAGCTCTTTTTTTTCAAAACTAGCCTCCTTTATCCCTCCTGCCACTCTCCCCCACAATGCCCCACTGGCTGAGAGTAACCGTATACAATCTTACTGACTCTTCTCTCAGGTCCTTGAACAATCCCAGACAAAAGGGAACATCAAGACTCAGGGAACACTTTCTGTAAGTAGATAGAAACACAAATGCAATTATGTTGCCTGAGGAAACTGTTCTGCACTGTAGAAGGAAAGAGACAGATCTCTGCAGAAGTCTATTCAGACTGCAAGATCCTTCTCTCGTGTGTAAGCAAAGTTGGGCCATCAGACTTCTGCATCCAAAATCCTGTAGCTGCCAGGTATGATTTTGAACAACTGTATGAACAAATTTTGAATAATTCTTACGTGTTTATTTGTCAAGACACATTTACTGTTTTCAGTGGAAGATATTTTTGACTTGTCATTCTCCCCACTAAACTCTTAAGGGAAAAACACCCCACTACTTAAAAGTAACAGCATCTACCTGGAACAACTTCTGAAACTGTATTCATCTATTCAGTCTTCAACATGATGGTAGTTCTAGTAAGTATAGGAACAAAACCATGAAATATTTGTTTGCCATAGGTGCCTTTTCTAGGGTATTCACAAAGCTGAGAAGTGGAGATGCTCAAAAGGACAAAATTAAACGT
Organism: Chloroceryle aenea; assembly: GCA_013399075.1. Classification (NCBI taxonomy): domain Eukaryota; kingdom Metazoa; phylum Chordata; class Aves; order Coraciiformes; family Cerylidae; genus Chloroceryle; species Chloroceryle aenea. Next base: position 718,029 of record VWZY01003720.1, on the reverse strand, counting down.
AAAGAAAGCACATCTTTTCCTTCACTTTTCCTTTCGGTGTTGGTAGCTGCAGTGCACTACTACACACTTTAAAAGAGCTGCTATTATTGTCAGCTTTTAAACATATTGAGTTCTAACAGTGGAAAGAACAACGCACTAAGCAGTGGCATTTCTACAGGACACACAAAATCTCATCTTTGTTTTAACACTGGATACTAATTAAATATTATTTCAGTTAAGCAAGATAAACCAACTGTATTTCACTAGCTAAATCAAGGCAATTGATGCTTGTTTAGGACACAAGCTTGTTCCATACCTTGAAAAGTACCAAAGTCCCACTCATCTGTTATTCAGATAGATATGGTTGTTTTTCATTCTTTATGTTCTTCCTTCTCTGCCCAATTTCCACACATTGACCAAGAGAAAGATAAAAGCCCTCAGAGGCTCCCTGTAACTGGGAATCCTCAAAAAGTCTTAATCTCCTGCTGTATAACTCTATGTAATGGAAACCACCCCCACAGTGGGATCTGATGTGCAAGACTCACACTGAGATTCTCATAACTTGAGAGGTCCAAATGCTGATGCTCATGGACCTGGGTGAAAAGGGAAAGCTGTTGCTGCTGCTGGAAGTTGCAGACTTCCAAGAAGCCATTCCCAGGTATTTAGTTCTGCTTTAGCCTTATTTGGGTTTCACCTTAAGGGTTTCACCTTCAAGCAAGCAAAATTTGCTTTGCTTGCGCCCCACCAGGAGCAGCAGCACATTGTGGAAGATATCACACATGAAGAACAGACACTGCTGCAGTCACTGCTTGGCCTCGTTCTGCTCACCGGACGCTGAGCCAGCAGCCAAAGGCCACCATCCTCCCCTGCCTCAGTGGAAATGCTGACTGCACACAAACCTCATACGGGCTTTTGGAGTGCTCAACCTGACCCAGACCTCCTCTAGCTTCTGATCATATATGAAAGGCTTCTTTGCCAGCTTGCCATGACAACGATGGACTTTTCTGCCGTCATGTAGCACATCCTGAATTCTGCTCTCACATAGATGATTAGCTGAAACTGTTAACACAGATCACCAGGCACACTAAAGATCCAGACTAAAAGTGAATTCAAATCACAGAACAAAGTAGCACCTCCTTACTGCAGACTATTAGCACTTCTAAGCAGCCATGCAAGCCCTCCTTACTGCAGACTATTAGCACTTCTAAGCAGCCATGCAAGCTTCTATTGTTTCTTAATGCCACTAATCTTTACAAATAAGCTTGTTCATCCCCCAATTTAACTCATGAAGTATGTCATCAAGAAGGCAAAAGAAAAGAAAAAATATTTCAGGACTATACAAAGCCATACAGTACATTCTATGGTTCGTTTCAGTAGTTCCTAAGAAAATCAAGGATAAAAAAACCTGCTTGCATTAGGAATCTCTACATACTAAGCTGTAATCTTTTTGCTGTATAATAAAGAAATCTCACATTTCCAGGATCCTATCGCTTGCAGTGATGCGTGAAGCATAAAGATAGCAGCTGGGTATTCAAATATTGCACCAGATTGGCAGTTATTAAAATTTTATTTTAATTTATAAGCTTTATAAACCAAGAGCATTCTATGTGGAAGTCATTAGAAAACTAAATATGACATAATGTTAATGAAACTTGGAACTTTCTCATTTCTTATTATGTAATTCCAGAGAATCTGAGATGCCCCTTTCAAGTGAATGTCTGCGAGTTACACTTGCATTTGAAAGAAATAATCTTCTTGCTTAAAATTGTAATCTAAATTTAACCTAAATAGTTTAGAAAGGAAGAAAAAGCCATTAAGATACCTGATAGCACTCCAATTTGCTATGTCCATTTCTGCTGGTGCTAACAAACAGCAATGTGTTCACATCACTTACATCATTGAGGAAGAACTTTATTTTTCCAGAGAAGGAGAACACCGGAGAATTGCATTTAAATGGGCTTCATAGAAGTGGGATGAACAGGCTCAGATATATGTGTACACATACATTAGATGCTTTTATTTCTTTTTATAATTGAGGTCTTAGGTTTGCTTTTCTCCTCCCAAATATTTACTTTAAATTCAATTACATTTGCTGATACTAGAAGGCAGATTTGTACGGTGTTAGATAATCACACTGGCTTTGGTTTGCAAAGGAAACTGAATACTAAGTGTACACACAGAGAATATAAAAATAGTTGCATGAAACACAGCCATACCAATCCTGTACTTAACACTTCCATTCTCTCTGTTTTAAAAGGTTCATGCTCTGTTCCACCTCAAACTTTGTACAAAGAGCAAGATTCGTGATCTTTTGCCTCTGTGAATTTATCAATAGTCTCTTGTTAGCCAAACAGTATGTCCAAAGCACATTTTTAGCTGGAATTGTCTGAAGAATAGAATTAATATTTTGCTTAGGAATGCATGTCTATTTTTTGTAGCTAGTCATCACTACTAGTGGGAGGTAAAATTTTAATGAAGACAACAAAGATGTATAGGTTCTGAATGCACATTAGCTATGCAAGATCAAACCCTTCAGTTTCCTGGGATTTAAGTACATCTGCAAATGTGCATGAAAATATACAGACTCTTTCACCCCCTTTCCACCATTCCAGATTTACCGATTTTTTGTGTGTTATAGCTAACCCCAATTACAAACAGACACCATACAGGTAAGATCTGTATGATTATGTGTTGCTCTTATTTGAGGCAAAGTTTGCAAGCAGAAGCTGCATATTTTGTTAGAAAAGTACATTTGGAAAAACAAACAAACAAAAATCCCCCTTATTAAGCTGTCAAATAACACAAGACCTTCCTCAGGTCAAATATCAGTTGGTCTAATGAAAGATATAACTAGCAATAAATCTTGTTATGCTTATATCCTTGAAGAAAACCTCTTGGTTCCTGGTACAAAAACCAACCAACCAAAACCAAACAACAACGACCCCNCACTGGGCTTTTGCAAGAGTGTAGAAATTTAATCAAATAAAACAAACCAAAACAAAAAACAAAACAAAACAAAAAAAAACACAACCAAAACCAAAAAACACTTTGGAAAGTTGCTATTGCTCAATATTATTAGAACCTGCCCCTGCCAGTGCCAAGCTTCATGACAGCCTTACTGGGTCACAGTAGTCATGTTTCCTGGGGTATACCCTCTGATCAGTGTATCACACAGAAGAGTCCCAGCACATCAACAACATGAGTTGATTTTGTGTTTTGTTTTAAACCACAAATGATTTTTAGAACTGAAGTAGCTTTAGGCTTTGCAGTGGTGCATGGGACAGGTAGTTCCATGGCTTTTTTACAAGTGGTATCATTTGCAAGCAGTCAGTAGTGTAACTGGGAAGCCTTGTAATATGTTAACTGACTCACTAGCAAAACATCATCAGCTTTGAACAGTTTGCAAAGCCATTGAGGCTCACCAGGCTCACTCTGTTTCAACCTTTCTTGATCTGCCTGCAGCTTTGTGCTACTAGGTTTAGCTGTAAAAGCAATAATTTTATATAGGAATTGTAACATAAGCAGTTATTCTTTGTAGAATGAGATAATTATGACTCTAACACAATGATGTAGTATAAAGCAACACATGCCTTGAGAAGTANATCAGTTGGTCTAATGAAAGATATAACTAGCAATAAATCTTGTTATGCTTATATCCTTGAAGAAAACCTCTTGGTTCCTGGTNGCACTGGAGACACCACAGCTGTAAACAACTCACATAATGGCCAGTTAAAGAAATGCAGACCTGGAGCTGGAGAAAACGGGTTCTAGGGGCAATGAAGAGAGCGAAGACAGTTTCCAGCATATATGTAAAAGCCACCATGTTTAGTAAATTTTGGTGTAACAGATCAATGAAGAAAGAGCAAGGTGTAAAAGCATGTTTGCAAACATACAAAAGGACCCAAAGTGGATCCTAAAGTGAGGAAGCCATGGACACAATTGGATGAGACATTGGAACAGGCTGTCCAACCTAAATGATTCTATGGCCATAACACCTCCTATGACTCTACCAGAATCAAATCATCAACCTTAAGACCCAGGATTGTAGGGGAAGGGTGAGTGTAACAGGAAAAGGGATAGAAACAATTTGAACTGTACTAGTATTCTTTCTATTTATGCAATAATTGCATCTGGACTAGTAATTACTAGACTCCCAAGATTTCAGAAATGCTAACAACATATTCTTGGCTTTACATCATATATACATATACACAAATACATGCATGCTTGGAGCAAGGAGAGATGGGAGTACATATTTTCCTAATAAAAGGCTTTCAAAAAAGAAAATCAGAAATACATTCACAGCTACAACACTTAGGTTTGTCTCTCCTGAAGATTAAGGAGCCTGCTAGCACCAAAGGGCATGAAACGCTTGTTGAAACTGACTTGTCATTCAGTAGGTGGACAGACACGTCCACTGTACCAAACAGCTCTGGAAAAGAGATTGGACACATCCATTCATCACTCCCACGAGGTGAAGGGAATGGGTGTAGCGGACAATCAAATTAATTAACTGCTGAATCTAATTTACCCAATTTCTTGTTAATTCTCCTATGGATTGATTATTAAGCCTGACACATTCCAGCCCCAAAGCACTTTGCTTGAAAAAATAATAATTAGCAACAGGAAGAGAGGGAGTGAAAGTGGGGACTCCACAACAGATGTGGAAACCATTGCTTTATTTTCAGAAATAGAGCAAATGAAGCAGCTTTGTAATTGCTTCACTGGTTTTGTTTAAGCATAGTATTTCAGAGAATGAAAAACCAGGGACTATAAAGCACTTAGTAGAATAGAAATCAATAGAGTTATGCAGGAGGACTGTTAATGTTTCATTTTTTTCTTGCCAGAAACTAGACACACTGACCACTCATTAAAATCTGTTCACTGATGGACTGAGTAGCCTGCTAACTACCATACCCAAAGGAACTTTAAAAGCCACACTCTCAGTGAAAAATGCTTGTCACACTTCAGGGCTGTTCAACCCTGTCTAACCTGCCCAACTGCCTTTGTGTTGGATGATGCTCTGTGGCATTTCAGCCCAGGGTTAGCCCAGGATTTATAGCACATCCCTTTCTTTCATTGGAGAAGCCATCTGCTGAGGTGACTCCAGGCTCAGCTCAAAGACCTGTGATTTGTTTGTTCTAGCTATAAAAGCTCTGTGTACACATTTCACTAGGATCTAGGTGAGGAAACAGTGCTTGAAGAAGAAACAACCAGCAAGGAGCCAAAAGAACTTCAAAATTATTTGTTAGTCACAACCCACATCCTGTAATGTGAGGGCATGATTATTGAGGTGCTTTCTGGTAGTCACCCCGGGCCTGTTTCAAGAGCACGTACAATCTTCAGATGGAATGCTGCCCAGCTCTTAAACTGAAACCCTCTATGACTGCCAGAAGAGGGTTTTCATTAGATAGTCCATGTCTCTAGCCTTCCATTTTGCTGAGATTCTGCCAGAAACAGAAGCATTTAGCAGCTCCTGGTGCTCAATGCAAGACTTCTTCATCAGCTTAACTTTGACTGATGACAGTCCCACCACAGCAGATGCAGGCTCCATTTGCTGTGCAGCTGCACTTACTGTGATGTACTGACTTGCTATGGTACTAGGTTCTGCTAATTAGTCCTTAAATAAATAACCCGACTGTGGACAAGATTCGAAAGCTGTCAGGACAAGCCGAAGAAAACCACTAATTACAGAAGAGCTGAGTTCTCCCTCCATAGATTTCCAGAGCAAAGGATCAGAGGTCTGACTTTGCCAGGAACAAGTCACAGGGACTCTACTGGGACTACTTGTACAGTATGGTGGAATACAGGACCAAAGTGGTTTAAACTTTCATTTAAAGAAAGAGAAAAAAGAACATAAATCCACTAATTTTGAGACCACGAGGATGATCATCTCTTTGGATATTTTGTGCAACACAGACTTTTTTTATCCTGTTTTAAAGCAGATTGGCAACAAGTCAGAATGGTTTATCCACTTGTGCACTGTGGTCAACATGGAGAGAGCCCTCTCACTTCTTCACTTCAGTCCTTTATATACATCGAACTGAGCTGTCAGTAAGCTCAATAGTGTAGGACAGTCCTTTAAATCATGTTTTGGATGTTGGACCTAACTGAATATTCTCAGCTAAGGTTCAGAGAGAGTCTCAGTAATTACATCTGAACTACAGTGCTTGACTCACAAGACCTGGGTATTCACCAGATAAACCTGTCAGATGGAGAATTTTTCTTTGGCAAACTATGACAATGCTTGGTTAGCTTTCCCTATAAAAAACTGTACTTATTACCAGTTAAGAATATTTCTAGAAGAAGAATTTGAGAATTGCCCACAGAAAAAATTGTGACTTCTTTTCCATTGTACCCGTTTGTCTACTTTAGGATTTAGATTTTTATCCTCACTCAAACCAAGCAGTCACATAAAACGCCAGCTCCTCACACCAAATAGATTTGGGAAAAAGACTAAAATATTCGACCTTCACCTGTTCATTCATAAGTCTCCAAAAGTCATGACACAGGTCATTGCCTCATGACCACATTCATAAGACAGCACTCTCGAGCTGAGCTACACCATCACCCCATGACACACTCTGAACACAGTTCTTTCAAGCAAATCTTCATGATGGAAGATCCATTGTGGTATGGATTAACTCCCATTAACTAGAATGTTGAAAAAAAATTTTATAGTATTTCAGTTTTTATTAGAAACACCCATCTCACTGATTTTCAGCCCTGACTTTCATCTCCTGGATTCTCTCATCCAGGGAGAAGAAAGATTATGCTATATAGATATAAAGCCCCTTCGTGCTTGTATTTTTTAGATATTTGATTTTAATTTCCCTAATGCCTGTTGAAATAATATCAATAACAAAAGACTGTTTGTAAAGCCAAGGTATTTTAATTGAGTTCTTCCTTGAACTGACACAAAACTCTCACAACACCACATTTCTTTTAACAAGCCTATACAGTCAATGGAGGCCCAGATCCACCTCATTCAAAGCCAAAGGCAATGTCCTCATTGACTTCTCTGGGTCCAGCTCAGGGCTGATGTAGTTTCAAGACAGAAGTCCAGGTCTCTGGGGCTCTATCCAGACTCAGCCCAAGAGACTCCACAGCGCAAGCACAGTGGATTTTGCTCCACGTGGATACAAGGAGCCACCGACCTGCTGGCCTCTGATCTCTAGCAAAAACAGTGGGACATGGGTGGCTGTTTTGCCACCCCTGCAAAACTTACTTGTAAAAACACCCACTAACATCAGATGCCAGCAGGATTTTAAGGCATAACACGGACTGTGCAAGTTTTTTTAAATTTTTTTTTATCACTTAAAGTGTTGTTATTTTTTTACAGCTCTGGGTTGCCTAGATGACTAACTCTTCACAACTCAACTAAAACTACATCATAACATTGTTGCATCAGCATCTGAAATTCTAAAAGGCAAAACTGAAGGAAATGCTAAATTTAAAAATCAAACCCCAGTCCCATAGGGAGATGGTGAGAGGTGATTAAAAAGCAAATCAGTTGCAGATGAATGTTGATTTGATTTGGAGGTGAAAAAGCAACAGCTTTTGAATATGATGTGACAAAGGGGCTCTCTGACATATATATGCAAAAGTATATATGTATATGCTATACCTTGTTCATGCTGACGTGCAGGGCTGGCCATGGTCCAACTACCTTCACACTCTCCGTTTCTATTTTCTTCAGATGAGAAGTTTCATCATAAAGAAGGGGAAGTCCTGAGCTCAGTTCTAAAAAGATGCCCAAAAGAAAGAGAGAAAAAAAATCACAATCTGAAGGGAGGCTACAGAAGAACTGTAGAGCAAGACACTCAACTGCGTCTGAAAAGACAGTGGACAGCAGACCATCTTCCCTGTAAGACTGACTAAAATGTTTCATAATTATGCCTGTTGGGTAATTTTGCCTTATTCTAGTTAGCAAACAGTTCCTTCCCCTCCTCCTTCTCACCCATCTCTTCATTTCAGCAAGGCTTTTGCCAGCCTTGGGCTAGATACTTTTCTCCTTACCTTCCTCCTCCAGCCGTCTTACATTCTAAAACACAGCTGACACCAGAGGGATTATTTATGCAGCCAAGGTGCCGCTCTCAGAACATGTGATGTGTAAAGAGATCAGAGTATAGCTTTTGGCTTCTCTCAGACATCTTTATTTATATGTCATCCTCTTTAAGACTGTTGTCAGGAATTTGCTGTGCTTTGTCAACAGAGATTTTGAGCAAACCACCGACACAGAAAGACAAGGAAAAACATTTTTTTAGACAACCCTGAAAGGTCTCTACCAACATCGTGGGGATGATGTGGCATATATATGTATATTTGCAAGTGCTCCGAGAAAAATGAGCTTCATCATGTGATTATTTAACTAATCTCTGTGTCCTCCTGTATTTCTTTTTGCCATGGATTCTAGGAAATAACAGTTGGGAATAGTCTGGTAATCTCTGAAGTCAGATTCAAAACCCACTGAAATCAATAAAAACCTTGCACTGACTACAGTTTGGTTTGGATCAGGTTCTTAAGCTGTCCTAAGAATATTAAATATTACTCACTCAAGACCTAATTCTACAGCTGTTTAAATATACATTAAGGGCTTTGCTGACTAGAGACAAACTGCTGAAGCCAGCTTATAGGGATATAAGCGAAAAGCTGTTATACCCGGCAATAAATTACCACAGCTGTAGGATAAGACTTGACGATGGTTTTGGTGTTTTTTTTAAGAAACAGTCATTTTATTTTTCTGTCATGAAGGAACAGAGGGGGAAAAAAGTGCCTTATTTAAATTATTCAAGTTTGCTATGATTTAAAACTGACTTTTAGGGATTTTTTTTTCTCTTTAAAGGGACAGATCTGAAAAATAAGATAGCCATCTTAGCTTTTTAACTCAACTCAGAAATAGATTTTTTAAAAGGCAATATTTGAAGCCCTACAAAAGGCATACATTTCCTGAGTCAGCATTAAGCCTTGACAAAACTAGGCTTTCATTTCAAGAAAGAATCTGGCAGCACTGTCGTTTCTGAAAGCACTGCTTTCAGCCTGAAGCTCAGTCTGTATTGCCCCATTCACTGCTCAGGGTCACACAAGGACTTCTGTAGTGAGCAGTTCAGGAATAAACCGTGCCTTTTTTTAAGTGATAACCTGCAAGCTCAGCCCAGAGTTCAAGAGGCAAGCTGGGCCCCCTCTTCTCGTTCATCGTTTTCTGTCATAAAAATTCTGTGAACTACATTGCATACTTGTTGGCATCTGCTCTCAGTGATAGCCCCAGCTGTTGCCATGTGCACCTGGTAATCCATGCACGACGTTGCCATGCCAATTAGGCTTAGCAAGCTTCTCACTCTCTGGGCGGTGGTGCTGGCGCTTTAAGGCTAACTGCTGTTCAATACAGCAGTCCCTGGGACTGGGATTCTGCAGATACACCCGGGGAAGATCTGCTGCATAAAAAAAATACCATCTGGGCACGTTAGCTTTGAGGTGAAGGGCGGCATCCCGAATAAAATAATCAGGCTGAATGCAGAAGAACATCATCTTCTGCTCAACTGCCTTCATAAACACACACGTCAGATTTGTTTCACCGCATTTCACTTCTTCCAGTAATTGAAGTAGACAAATTACTTGGAATGTGAAAACTTGTGCAGGTCAGGCCCAGGTTTGTTTTCTGTTGCAAAATCCCAGGCTGTGTGTTTGCTGAGAAACCTGGCTGGGCATAGTGTCATTCCCCTCTCTCCTGTCCATGTCTGGCGAATTGCACTGGAATTTTTGGCATTTATCAGAATAGGTGTAAGTGGAGGAAAGGCAGATGCTTTCTTCTGCCCTTGACTTGATGCTGGGCACATATCATATTAAATTCCACTTCAAATGAATTTAAAACCACTTTAGATCCTAGGAATGAGTCCAGTCCATTGGAATAAGTCACAAAACATCCACTGTCTTTTGGAAAACCACAAGGTAGCTGAACTGAATTGCGAGTGTGCACAGACTCACAGTGAAGTTTCCACTAGGATAGTGTATTCCCTGCATGAGACCTTTTGGCTCTGCAGACATTTCCACTTGAGATACTTTGGTCACAAGCACCCTCTTCCTCGAGAGTGTCCCCAGGTTAGCGACTACTTCCTAGAAACACTTTAACAGCGGTGGCCTTTCCATACATCCTGGAGCCAAACATCAATCCCCCACGTACTCATGTTTCTGATGCAGACTTCTAATGGCATCTCCTCTGCCTTGAGTTTTTCTTGTCCCACACACTCTGCTATGTGTGCTGTTCTAGCTAACTGGCTGACAGCCAGCATGCTCCTAACTGCTTCAGCACATACACTACAAGCCTTTTCCACAAGCTCTCTACAAGACTTTTCCCAGCTGAAATAGCCTGAACAGAATTTTAACAAATCCAGTAAAAAACAAATCAAATCAAAACAAGGCCACTGAGCAGCAGCCTTGAAAAGGCACCCAGACCTGTCACCCTGTTCCTGTTTGGGAACTGCAAATGAGTAACTTTGACTCTGTTTTAAGGGTAGTGGTCGTATCCATACCGCCACTGCTTTAATGGTATAAATATGCCAGGTGTAACTGCAGACTGTGTAGTTCAGGATGGGTGCACAGGTATGGGTCTCCTCGAGGGATCAGCAATGGGTGACTGTGGGGCAGCACGCCTTTGTGAACAAGGTAAACCCATCTCCAGGGATAGGTGCTACGCACACATCTTGGCAGTTGAAGCCCTGTTCAGACCATCACAGCAGCCGGACAGGCCGGGCAGGCTGCACCCCATCAGTGGTAGGGGGTTACGGGGAGAGAGCTCGCCCTCCCCACACCCAGGGGAACACAGCCTCCCACGCCCCACATTGCATCTAACAGGGAACACTCCCTGGGCAGAGAGAACTGCTCCCCATGTTTGTTTGCCCTTGTGCTTTTCTAAGCTATTTCTATGGTTATTTCAGCAATAAAGAGGACTAGGAAAGCAGTGCAGCCTAAGAAAAGACACAGAGCTGGAATAAACACCCTGTACTGTGGTTTTTTGCTGCTGTTTTTTAATCACCTTCTGCTCTATAGGTGGCCCTGGCTTGGTGGGGCCCGTGGCAGGGCTGTGGGGAGCTGGAGACAGGCACTGCTGCAGCATCCCTGAGGCAGAAGCTGAGGTACTGCGGGGCTCAGTCCCGGGGCTGGGG
>VWZY01003720.1:657872-705918 GCA_013399075.1 Chloroceryle aenea | reverse complement strand
TACTGTCACAGGAGTGCCCAGCAGCCATCCCTGGGCTTCTGTCACAGCACGAGGCCTGGGGAGACCATGCCAGCCCCAGGCAGTTCCCAGCACAAAGGCAGGCCAGCATGGTGTGTACAATCCATGAAAGACAGCACATCTCCTAGAGGTTGCCCCTGAGGGAGCAGCTTCATTGAAAGCCCCAGCAAGCAGTTCGTATTGCTGCTTAGGATTCCTTCCTTAAATTCCTACAACGCCTTGCATTTTATTTCCTGAGGTTTCTTTCTAAAACCTATTATCTCCCTCTCCTTGTGAAAGAAAGTGAAAGAAAATATTTCTGAGTTTCTCAAACGAAGTCTGATTAAAGTGCCTGTGTGAGTAGATGCCTGTGCATTACTGCTTAGGTGGGACAGCCTACAGTCAAGGTCACCCAGCACCATCCATTACAAGATCCTGGTTTCAGGAATTTGAAAGCTGTCAGATTAACTGCCCAGGCTGAAAGTCTCTTAGAATGATTTACAATTATAAAGGCAAAAACTGGGCAGAGAAAGAATTTATCATCCCCTTGAGGCAAGGAAAATAATACTTCATACCTTGTTTTGCCCATCTGAAATTCTTACACAGCTTCAGCATCTCACATACTGCAGACAGCAGAGATTATAAATTTGAAGAGCAAGAAGTAGGATTGCTCATTGGCAGGGATACTTCTCTTCCAGTTCCTCTGCAAATCTACAAAGATTTGGCCAAGCTAGGTACCCTTAACACAGCCTGTACATGTTCTGCACCAGAGACTTACACCCAAACTCAACAAGGCTGCATCATGAACAGACAGGCGTCTCTACTCTACTTCCTATGAGCCGATAATTTCTCCACCAAACAAGCAAGCAAGCATACTCCAGTCACAGCAGGTAAGGCTGAGCGGGAATTGTTCCCATTACCCAAAATAAAAGCAAGGTGCTGTTTGGCCAGTGCTCCAAAATTTCTGCTGTTTGTGTCCAGACATGAAAGCAAGAGTCAGATACAAAGAATGAGGGCTGAAGGCCAGCTGGACAGATCAGCAAAAGATGACAGGTGATGAGGATAGGTTTGTGATACTACACAAATAAATAGCAACAGTAAAAAAACAGCCTGTGCCGAGTGGCTGGAGACTCAGTATCTGTGACTAATTGGGCATTTGCTCAGCTGTGGACACCAATCTAACTCCAAATCCTGCAATCCTGTAGCAAACCCAAAAGCTTGGCTCATTTGCACAATGCTACAAACCTACCAAATAATAATAGGAAGCATATTCTTCAAGGAGAAAAACTGAAATGTGCATTGTTTCCCTTTCCTTTGCCTCCTTGCCAAAGACAAATCTGAGAGACCAACAGAGTCACTGAAATGATATTCACTGCAGCAGACTTACTGTTTGGGTTTGGAACTGCAGAAACAATGTCTTTGCCGTCGGGAGCAAGGGCGCCGTAATTCGCGTGGTGGTGGTGATGACGGTGGTGGTGGTGGTGCCTCGCGGGCATTTTTGCAGTGTATGGTGCTCCACCATTCTCCTCAATGTTGAACTGATGCAGATCACTGTTGTTCAAGGGATAGCTACAAAATAAATTCAGTTCAAATCAGAGTGGCAAACAGGAGGACAAATTGTACTTTTGGAGACATGGGGTGCAAACTGTCTTGGGAAAAAAATGCATGGCTTTTTTGTAAGTTAAATTTTTTAACAAGGTATATTCCAAATCTTAACAGTTTTCTGTTAGCAGAAGACTTGAAAGGTGAGGAAAAAAGGACGTCTCTGCTCGGCATGACTTTAATAACAGAATTATTTTTGATTTTACACTGTACAGTCTCTGCTAGACTCTTATGCTGCGACAAATTTTGACTGATTTATGACATACAGTTCTCAAAAACGTCAAAATTTGTCCTGCAGGAATCTGAAACTTCACCTGGGATAGGGAAGTGGTCAGGAGGCAAACAATAACTCCTTTGAAGTGAAACTGTCAGACAGGCAGACCAAGGAACAGTCCCAGAATAACGTTACATTCCTGAGAAAGTTCAGGCCTCCAAATTTGCAGTGAAAAATAGCTGTATGAAAAAATTGTGACTTGGGAAAAAATAGAGAAAGATCCCATCAGAAATAAAAGGTTTTATAGGTAACAACATACAGAATAGCACTTGATCAAAAAGGAGTAATACCTGTGCTGGAAACTAACTGGTTTTTGGGTTGTGTGGTGGGGTTTTTTTGTTTGTGTTTTTCTGTTGTTGGGTTTTGTTTGTTTGCTTTTGCTTGTTTGTTTTTTGGGGTTTTTTTTTGGCTGCTTCATTAGGATATTAACAGTTGTCACACTACAATATATAGAGAAATGGGGACACATTGAAGCTTTAATTCATCATCTCTAACTCAGAGACTCATCTCTTAACTGTCAAATGACACTGTTGATTTTCTTCTATAGTTTTAACTAATGCTGTTTCAGTTTGTTTGAAATGATGATGAATTTGTAGAAATGATATTTTCTCTCCCTGACAGCAACTAGAAAAGACTGAGATAACTCTACATAGATACTGCAAATGACTTGAATGTGCTTTCCTCAGAGGAATGCTTAGAATTTTTATAAGGTTTTAACATATTCTATAGTATTGCATTAGACTGTAGTTGCAGTAAATCAATTAATTCCAAGAAAAGATGAATCCCCTGCCCATTTGAAAAATGCTAAAGAAATTATATCTTCAGCTGCATGGGTCTTCAGTTTGCTTTTATTACTAACAGCAGCTGAAAACCTGACAATATGGAATAAAGACAAACAAAGTAATTAAAGGAACAATGAATAAATTATACCTAACTACTTGCTACATATGTTCTTTACAGATTACTTACTGATTCAAAGCAAAATTAACCAGTCATCTGCAAATAAACACATCTGTATCATTTCCAGTGATAAGCTGAGACCTGCAACTCAGTACAACATTAATAACCACGGTCGTCTTAGTAACAGTTTCTGACAACGTGAGGTTTCTGACTGGCTAGTAACTGAAAACCACTTTTGTGCTGGTTACTTTTTGAAAGCAGGAGGCGGGGAGGGGAATTATTGTGTATATTAATCTTGGCAGGTTCCCAGCATGCAGCAAGGGCTGCCAATAAACGCACTTCTGATGCCTTATTTGCCTTAAGGAAACAATACAAATAGGTGTCTGATCCACAGGGGACAGCTTCGGTGAGCTCAGATAATCTAGGACTGATCTGTCTTTTGAAACTGCACTACATCTTCAGCATTCTAATCAAATCAAGCACGTGCCTACTGGGGGAAAATGATACAGGCTAATGAGATTGCACACTAATTGTAACAGCTCTCCTGCACTTTCCCTTCAAGCGCCTGGGACTGAAGTGACATTTTTTGACTGATAGGATAGGGGCTTTTGCTCACACAGTTAAAACCCTTATTGGAAATAAGATCAGTTTGGGGTTGGGGCCTCAGCACATCCTTTTTTTCAGTCTATGATTAAATTTTTTTTCAAGACACAGAACCCCACATGCTTGGGAGTTGCTTTCATTTCGCCTGCTGGCAGACTGGTTTAACAGATTTTTTGGCAAAGTGAATGAGTTCACATCAAATCTTTATACGGACTCCTTATATTGCTATGGGCATGAAGCAGCTTCCATGCTAAAATGGGAATGATCTGAGTAATTGAATGAGCATGAGATCAGATATGCACCAAATTCTCTACGTGTATTTCTTGACTGTCCAGAGAGGATTGCTCACTCATGTAAAATGCAGGGAGACCACTACTTCAAAGTAAAGAGTCAGCCCAGGGGTTGCTGCACTCTTCCAGGGCTGATACCAACTAACAGGTATCGAGACAAACTCATCTGGGTGGCCAGTCAACTCTTGTACTTCTGATGGACATCGGGTTGGGCTGAGAAATAGACTTCTGCCCCCATACCCTCACCAATAGACTGATGAGTTACTGAATAATCATAAATGGGACTTGTAGCAGTCCCAGAGCCAGTCTACTAGAAGAGCAGGCTTTATCCCCCAGAAAATATCAGGAGTAGTTCAAATCCTTTTTCTGTGTACTCTCTCTACCATATAATTGGACACCCTAGTGCAGTTTCTACAAGGCATCATTATTATTATGTATCACATCTGTTTTTCCACTTATTTTTCGCTTCTGCTGCTGTCTTAAATATAGACACTTGTGAATTTTCCCCTCAGTCCATCTTTCTGCCATTAACTTTTCTTTCTATTGCTCTGTCTGGCTTACCTGAACAGATAATGTGCTCATGCACACTTCCCAAACCACTGATGCAAAGAAATCACAGACTTCAATGAACCAACTTTCTGACCACATCCTAAGCCCTCCAGACAGCAGGTAATGATCTCAGACTATGTGCATACATGGTCTGGTATCAATTTTCACCCTCTCTCACTGCCTTACCAAACCACGCCTCTAGTGTACAAGCCACACTATACAGCAGTGTTAAGAGACCATAGAAAAATGGGGGACAGAAAGGTGTTTGAAAGACTGAATTATTCAGCTCACTCCTCAAAACAGAACTAAGCAGGCCTATGTTACCTCATCAGCTAAACTGAGTCTTCATACCTTACTAGCAGAGACTCCGTGACCACCACCCTGTCCAGTTGATTTCAGTATCCCACCGTGCCTACACTTAACCTACTTTCTTTATCCTGTCTCCCTTACTGCAGTTTAGGCCTTCTATTTCCTATCCCATCCATCACAGACATGGTGAGGTTACCTCTTGTTACAGAAAACTGTGTTTGAAAATAGCTCTTCACATCTCCCTTCAGTCTGAAGAGTTCTGAATTCTTCAGTTGCCCGTCACCGGTCACACATTTCCTACAGTTCTGGTATGTCTTGCCATCCCCATCTGCCCCCTGCTCTGCCTCTGACAAACTGTACTCAGAACTGGGCATCCCACATGCATGTGCATTGCAAAGAGGAAAGGTTGCTTTCAATGTCCTACAGGATCTACTCCTGCTCATATACTGGAACATCACATTTGCTATTTCCAAAATAGCCTGGGGTTGTTGACTCATGTTCAACTTCTGATCCTCAAGATGCCAGATCCTTTCCTTAACTGGCCACTTTTCCATCCTGCACAAACTCAGCTGTGAAGCAGGTTACTTCTACCCAACAGCACAACCATACTATCATTCTTCCTGAGCTGCACCCTAAACTTTCTCATGTGCTAAGCTTGTAACTTCTTCAGGACTTCTCTTCCATCCATGACAGGCTTAGTGAGATGACTTCCCATTTTGGGGTAACCTGTGAGCAACAAGAGAACTTTCTAAAAAGTAATTGCCTTTCTGTGCCATCCTCCCAGCTGCCATTCTCCTGTAGAACACAACCACGTGGCCCTGCAGAAAAATCTTTCACCTGTGTCTCAGAGAAGGCTTACTCCTGTGCCCCATCCACCTCTCATTCTTCCACACTCTCCTTGTAAGCTTCTCCCACCTGTCTGAAGTTACACTTGGGAGAGTAAATGTCGGGGTGCTCTTCTCCCCCCTCCCTGGGGAGACTCTAATGGTTGTGCCTCTTGGATAACTCTGCACTGAGTTTAGACCCTCTCTGCTACAGCAGACCTAAGTCTGGTTACGAAAAATAACCTTCAACAATGACAACACCCACCTTTATTCCTTGTGTTGAACACTGCTTCTGCATCAAACCACTTCAAGTTATTAATATTTTAAAATCCTCAAACTTTACAGAAACATCTTCATTACCCCTCTCAATCCTCCTCTATCTGCAGCTCAGAGCAAGCTTGACAGTGGTCAACACAGCTTTCAGCAGCTCAAATCCACACTGCAGGCTTGGTGCTGAATGCACTGGGAGGCTCCCCCAAGCCCTTCACTCCCTAATAAGAGACATTTCACCCATCACCATATCGTAATAACACCTTCTTCACCACTGAAATGGGCTTTAGATGTGCTCCCAAATGGCAGTCAGTGGAACTGCTGAAGTGTCTGTTAAAGTGCATGTGTTTGTATAGAGGAGAGATCCTTAGAAGTCTAAGGAAAGCAGCTATTGCACACAGGTCTTCAGTGTGGCAGCTGGAGAGATGAGACTTAACAGCTACATTAAGCCAAGCATTCATTTTTGGGCTTAGTCTCTTCATCTGGGAATGATATAAACAAAATAATAAAAAAACCCCAAACAAACAAACAAACAAACAAAACAAAAACAAAACACCAAAAACCACAAAAACAAAAACCAAAACAAACCCAAAACTTTGGGTTTATTCCCTGCCCCTGCTTCAAAAGAATTTAAAAAGAAAAAAACCCTAACAAATCCAGCTATACTTTTAGCCAAGCTTCCTT
This sequence comes from Chloroceryle aenea, assembly GCA_013399075.1. Taxonomy (NCBI): domain Eukaryota; kingdom Metazoa; phylum Chordata; class Aves; order Coraciiformes; family Cerylidae; genus Chloroceryle; species Chloroceryle aenea. The sequence continues at coordinate 699,616 of VWZY01003720.1, read as the reverse complement.
CAATCACATTTAGAATCTCAGACACTGCTCGTGTTCCTAGAGGTCCTGAAGAGGCAACAGGGAGCCTGGTAATTTTGAGTACTCTAGAAATTTCACTGTGGAGAGGAATGAAAAGGAAATGAGGACACAGGAAGAAGGTGGTGTTCTGCGTATCAATTAATGTCCAAAGCCACTGAACTGAAGGAAAAGACTTTGAGAGGACCCAGCATTATACAAGGGAGCACAGCCCATGGCAGGAGGACTGCTTATAAAAGAGACAGAATGAAGTTTTATTTTTGCAGCCAGGGATCGGAACATATAAAAGCAATGAGTGTTCCTAAGTAAAGGAGGATTGAGATAACTTAAACCCAAACCTATATTGTTTCTTTTTTTTTTGCTAGCACCATGTAACCAAGACCTCTTTGCTGGCCAGAATTTGCTTCCTAAACTGTGAGAGAAGTATATCTAAAGCTGTCAGGGCTGTTACACTTCCATGCTCTGCCCTGACACCACCGGATGACAGAACAGCTGGCGCACTTGCTTCCTTTAGGGAAGGCCTGGGAAGATGTGCTGCAGATTTCCCTGTTGCCAGGGAAGATCAGTAGTCCCCATCCATTCTGTTTCTGCGGGACAACTCAGAAAGCAGAGAGGGCAGCCAGCAGCCTTCTCTCAGACAGACAAACTCAACCTTGGAAGGAAATAGAAAGGATGACGAAATATTTGGAAGCGGTGATGGGAGCAGGGAGAAATTCTCCTGTAGGGTATAGAAGTATATGCAGCAGCTTCTTGCATTGCAAGATGCTGAACTAAGTTTTGAGGCAGCAGTAATTTGGAATTCTCCAGAAGAAAAACCAAGCCTGCAGCAAAGCATGTTCTAATAAAATACCAAGAAACAAATCTTAACTCGAGAAAGCCATTGTCCTCACAGATTTCACCCTATCTACATGAAGATCATTAAAATAACACTGCCTTGCAAAATATGTCCACTGGGGAATTAAACTTGCTTTTCTTCATTTACAAATGGTTATAATTAATGTTAACAATAGCTAATGATATTTAATCACCTGTCAAAAAAAAAAATCTTGTCCCAGATGTCACTGCAGATAAAAAAAACTCTGAAAAGCAGACACCAAATTTTCTAGGGCGGATGAAATCCTCCCACGGGTCAGTGTTGCCTTCCCCTTTCCATCACAGGAAGACAATGCATGCCTGTCCTTGGGAAATGAAACCACTCGGGGTGGATAACCATGCAAGCTAACTCAGGTTAAAACAGGAGCAAAAACAATTGAGGAACTTAGTCTTTTGAGACAGACTGCAACTGATCTCAGGTCGTTAACCGAGCTACAGCCTTTTCCACCATTTAACCCATTAAATAACTTGGGTCCTGTGAGCTAAGCACATCCCCATTTCTCTTGCCCTTCCTCAGTATTCCTCTACCTGCCAGAGCATGCAGGCAGGGAATCAGGCACAGCCTGAGGCCCGTGAACACGAGAACATGAACATGAGAAAACACGAACGTGAGAAAACACGAGATGTGACAGAAGTTGTTGCTGGACATAACAGATGAAAGAGTAAGTAACTAACAAATGTCATAGAGCATGCCCTGAAGGGCTAATGGGTTTCACAGATAGTTGTGGAAGAGCTACATGAGAAATGCTCGGCTGGTCAAGCCCCAGTCGGTGCAGTCAAGGTCATCTTCTTAACTATAGTCCTGTCTTCAGTGGGCGTGCGTGCTGTGCTGACCCACGCTTGTGTGCGCGGGTGCTGGCAAAGGCACTGCTCTCCACCTCTTCTGCTCTGCATGGCTGGCTCAGTGTGTGCTCTAAGCGTGTTTACATCTCTGGAATGTATGCTCGGCATCTATGAGCTGAGCTCGGAAGCCAGAAGCTGCAGCAGCTTCACATCTAGCAGATTAGGAAGGTGAAATCACTTTAGCCTTAAAGCCAATCTACTGGATTTGGCTTCCCTTAACAATATGCTCCCATCTTAAAAAAATCTCCTTTCTGTCTATTTCCCTACAAAGCTGAAATTCCTTGAAAAAAAAAAAACCCAAACAAAATATGGTTTTAAATAAATTAATCATATTGTAGAAGTGTCCCAATCCCAAATTATTCTGATTCTGAATGTTTCTAATGCCCTACAAAGAAAAATGCAGTCTTCTGAAATTTCAGAAATTTGCTGTAACTGTAAAGTCCAGGATGAACATAACCTGACACCACTGCCACGTAAATGAGTTCAGTTTAGGTTATCGATTTTTTGCTCTTCTAACAAGTTACTAGTAAAGCCACTGAATAGGTACAGTGTGCAGCAATAAAAAATGCTTATCAAGGCAGGACAGAAGTTTTCACTTAGTTGCTCAAAAGACAGTATTAACAGGTAAAAGTAACACAAAATCAATCACTCAGCACAGCAAGGGCTTTCTTATTCACCACCTTCATTATTGCAAGCTGTCCTATCTCTGTTCCCACTGCAACACTTGGGCAGCTCATCTGAGTTACACAGCAAGAAACTGTTCATTTTATCTTAAAAGCAATTTTCAGACTTCTTTTCTGAAGTCAGAAATTGAGAATGAGAGAGACACATTAAATACAACAGTAGAATCTGAAAATGAATGATAACAAACAGAGCCCTCCTGGGCTCAAAATTCTGATACAGAGCAGCATCCAGTTTTAAAGTTCCCTGAAGCCTTGCTTCACATCAGCCTTGCTTATTGATTTGGCGAGCTCCAGGTACAGAAGTCTCAAAAGTTCCCTTGCCTCCTTCATTCCTCTTCTCCATTCCCATGGCCTCTAGCAGATGTCATTGCTTTTCTTTTTCCAGTTTATCCCACCGCACATTCCACTGTAAAACTCTACTTCTGCTAACTTCTCTACCTGAGCTTTTCCTTTACCCATTTTTTTCCTGAGCTCTTCCTTCCTGTCCTGACTCCTACACTCCCCACTCATAAGAAAGACTCAACTCAGGGACACCAAGATGCTGGCCCTGCTGCCTGACAGCAAGGCCTGAGAATTCAGGGGCTCGACCCCTGGAAATGAAAAGAAACACATTGTCATCTGTGTAGCTACTGAGTTCATTGCCACATCGTTGGACAATTTAGAGAGCACTGCAAATGTATTGTTTTGTATTTCTGCTTTTCCAATGTTCTCAAAATTGCAGAAAAAATGGTAACGGCAGGTAAACCATTGTGGTTCCAATTCTAGCATGGATTATTATGGGTTTAGTGAGGAAAAAATACTTTATAAATAATTAGCTCTTTAATTAGATTGAGGAAAAAATAATTTATAAATAATTAGCTCTTTAATTAGATTAGATCAGTACTTCCTGCCACTTACGCGGTGTGGCCAATTCCTTCATTTACTTCAGAGTGCAGGAAGTAAAAGATGTTTTCCATTGTCTCATTAAAAAGAAAAACCAAACACAAAACAAACAAACAAGCAAAATACAATAACAAAAAAACAAGCAAAAACCCCAAACCCTGCTTTTTATAATCCATCAACACAGGACATTGTTAATTCAGGAACTACAGGTTTTCCAAACTGTTGCTCTATATGAAACATCTGCTTTTGATTAATCAAATACATCTTTATCTTTGATATGATGAGCTGCAGGTTTTGCTGTTTGATAGTTTAAAGCTAAAGGTCATAAAACTGATGCTATAAAAAGGAAAAGAGGAAAAGGGGAAAAAAAAGCACACTACAAACTTAAAAGATAGGAAGTACAAAAACCAGTCAAAAGCAAAAGCATAATTGTGGTTGCAGTCTGAAAACAGAAACCTATGTGCATTTCCACTGGTTCCCCAGTAGCCTTAGCTCAACATGTATCTTATTTTTAATTTGCTAGAGTCCTCAGTTCTCAGGTGTGATGACTAAGGCATGATGAACGCTGCTTCTGCTAGAGAAGGAATGAACAAGATTTCTTCTGAAAAGATACATGCAACAGATCATGGAAGATGAGATGCCACCAAACCAAAAGGAACAGTCCTATACTGTCGAGAGAAAGCCATTATTCCACAAACACAAGCCAAAGTGGGTCTAAAGTATCAGGCAGGTGGAACCTCCAATCTCCACCAATCTGTGTGAAAAGTCTGTCAACACTATCTGAGAAAATACAAAACGACCCTCTTTAGGAAAGATAGATGGGAGATATGATGTTTTTTGTTTTGTTTTTAAAAGCACACTTTTTCCTCCTGTTCGAAGCAGAAGGCACATTACATGCAAAACTGAAAGCAATATGCAAGTTATTACAGACACGCTTGCATTTCCTGTAGCAGCCAAATACATTTAACTGAAAGCACAGAGAGAGGATTGACTGCTGAATTTTAAAACTAAATTCAGATCGATGCTCGTGAAACCAACTTTTTGAAAGGAAGTTGTTTTGCTTTAAAGGACAGCCATGAAAGTCATTAGTTGAGAGCAGCATTTAGTCTGCAGAACCTTTATTAGTGGTAGTGACTCATATCAAAGGAGGAACTCCAGCTGAATCAGGGTTGGTTTTTTTTTTTGGTGACACAGTGGCAACAAGAACAACAGCACTTGCACTCAGAAAGGAAGCCTGTTTGGCCAATCACTTCAAGGTACAACAGCATGTGGAAAACAAAGGAAGCCAAGCAAAGTCTTCATCATCACCACACACTGCTTCACAATGTACTGCAAGAAGCAGATCAAAAAGCATGGTCCACCCTTCACATGTTTTTTGTCTCTACTTTGACTAGCGCTGGTTTAATCCAAAAGCTCCATCTTTCTATGGGTCTGGTGCCTGGGTGCCTGCTGACAAAGGACAACTCATTTTCCTGTAGGTCCATTGGCACGTAGGAAAAAGTATTTACTCTGAAATGGTTCAAAATCAAGATGCTCACACTGTAGCACAAGCTGGGTTAGGGCGTAGAGGCTTGACCAGCAGAGTGATAGCTCAAGCTGGCTCTCAGAGAAGTCTCATGGTTAGAAAGGTCTTAACAAAAGAGTAGTCCTGGTGAATCAGGCCCATTTCAGAGCAGAATACACACTTGAGATCAGTTTTTAAAAAATCCTGTTCCTATTTTATATCCATTTATGCCAGCTGGTTTGGAGCAGCTCTGGCTCAAACAGCCTCTTTGGCTACCATTAGCAGTGCTGCAGTGACATCATTTCCCAACAAGTATGCTTTCCTTGGTTTTCCTTTGTGGAGTAAGAGGAAAACCACTCATCATCAACAGTCTTTACAGAGATCTGGTGTGTCAGGTTAGACAGATGCACATTGAAACTTCTCTCCATTGCACTAGGTGGTAGTAGCCTGCCCGCTTGATACACAAACTGGAATGACTTGTGGAAAACCTCCTCTGAAAACATGGCTGCAGCACTGAATTGTCTTCTTCCTCCCCTCAGAGGACTCCATCTAGACAACTTCGACATCTGAGAAGCTTTTCCCTCATCTCAGACATTCCCCAGCTCATTCCTTACCAGCAGCTGAAGTTACATTTAATTACTTGCAAGCTCTAACGCTCTTGCAGGCTGAAGAGACATCTTCTGCAACACTCATCCAGAAGGAAGGAAAAACGACAATTTGCATCACAAGGCCATAATGCACGTTTTGTTCCCATCCACAATACGAGAATGCAATCCTCCTTCTGGTCAGTTTGTACACGGGTTCTCTGATAAAAATGTCTGGAAGGACTTGTCAATTCTTTTCCTTAAGTGTGCAACCCCCTGACTGTCAGCTTTGGAAATGCAATACCAACCTGATCCCTTTGTTCGCTGTGACTCACAGCAGCTAGAGAAAACCTGCTGAAAATGAAAGTTTAAAGAAAAAACCCACACTATAACAATTTACCCAAAGTGTCAACACTTTCAGGATTCAATATTAGTCATTAGTTTGCACACCAGGATCTGTCTGGGGCTGCAGTGATGCTTTTCAGCCCAAGTTACAAATGTAGTATTGTCAACTTTCCAGTTTCCCCATCAGCTCCTGGGGGAGAGGACAGAGGATTACACAGTTATTACAGGGAAAATGTAACCCCCCTGCAAATTCGAGTACACAGAGCAAAGAGCCAGGCCTGAGCTCCGCTGGGAAGAACTGGTTTCCAGTTTTATGAAATGCAGAAGGAAGGTATGCAGAGAGATGATAAGAACACACCTCAGCCAAGAGGTATCAAGCGATTCTCCGGAGCACGCAGATTACATGCTGGACTTCAGTGGAATTTCTCAGATGCTTAGCACTGTAGTCACACACACCACCCCGAACCCCCGAGCTGACAGGATAGTGTTTATCACTTGTAACTAGATCACAGATGAGTTTCTAAGGGTATGCTGGACTTGTAAGATTTCAGCCTTGCACAATGGCTAGACTTCAGAGTGGGGTGAAGAACGTTTGCATGCACAGTTCAACAGGTACCCCTGAGAACACGCTTCGTTTGGATTCAGAATTGGTACCTCCTTCAGGCAGCCTGCAAGGCTTTTTTTTAAACAACTTCCCCATATATTCAGAACACATTTAAAATGTGTTGACTTCTTTGTACCTAGAATACTTTTTGGTAAAACTGTGTAACATTGCCTCGTGAGAAACTTCTAGCTAAGGCAATTTAACACAATGTATAAAGACACCCATACCAGGGTTATCAAGTCCCTGCACTGACTTTGTGCATCTATAAACTACCAGTGGCTTCCTGTAGCAGAACAAGTCTAGGATGCAGTATTCATTTATATTGCCAGAACTTTCTCAATATTTTATTATTAGATAAAAGGTGCTACTACATTTAATAGCTGAGCTAACCAAACATTTTGCACCTTTCTCCTCTCTCCCTTACCCCTATGTAATTTGGTTTTCACCTGCAGTGTTTGGTTCCGCTTCAAACACAGAAGAGTATTTCTAACATCACAGGGCCTGTATTAGTCATCTGTCAAAAACAATGCTTTGTAAGTAACAAATGCGCTAATTTTAGGAAAAAAATATAATTAAAGCAACTTACTTGTACCACCCTTTTCAGATGGATACTACCCATATCCATCCTCATTCGGGTGATGGGAGCTGCACAGGTCAGCCAGAGCAACACAGGGGTCAGAGAGGAAAAAGGAAGAAATGCTCTCTGTTCCCAAATGCATCCCAGCCCATTTGCTACAAGAAGCCAACCAGGACTAGAGCGAGAGGAGGGACAGAGAAATTGATCTCTTCTTACCCATCTGATCGCTCGGTGACTTTGCTGGTACAGATTTCTGCAGACAGCAAGGAGGATGTGGGATGAAAAAGTGAAAGGGGAGTCAGTGTGTGATCTTCTCCAGAGAAGCAGAATGACAAGTGCTTCCCTTGAGGTAACACGCACAAACTGCAGAACACACAAGTCCCACAGGTTGTTCTTCACCCATGTGAGGCATTTGAACACTTAAGACTGGTTAGGCCTTGTACTGTCTTGTCTTCTGATCTGTCAGGGAGATCCCTGATTCAGTGCACCTTCAGCGGGTAACACCACACGAGGAGGAGGAACACTGACAACGAACCACACAGAAGGCAATAAGGACACATGACGAGAATGATACAGTACTATGAATGTTGCTTCATGATTCACACACCTACAACACTCCACCTTTAACATAAATATGATAAAAACCCAACCTCCTCCAGAGGGCATTCGGAGCGGCAGGTACCAATGTACGAGCTGCTACAAGTACAAGCAGGTACTTCTTCCAATACTGCAATAAGCTCCTCGTTCTTACTTTCCCAAATAAAATGCTGCTGAAACAGAGTTAGGCTAGCCTGGGGAAACTAAAGTCAGCCTCTGTGATTATCCACCTTAGGCTTACACTGGCATTTTCACATCTCAATGCACAATTGCTTTATTGTTTTACCCCCCCTCCACTTACAGACTGCACTGAAAACATCAATTCAGCACAGCAATAGTGCATTCCGGGGCAAAACAGGTACAAGCATAAGGTGTATCATGTTTATCCGCCCTCCTCCAAAATATTCTGGAAATAAATAATGCATCATAACCAGAACTAGAAGATGAAAATTTTTATTTGTACTTAGCACATACAGTAAAGATCAAAACAAATATTAAAAGATAGCATTTGTAAACAAATATATTTCACAAAATGTTATACACTATCAAATTTGCTCTGAAAAAAATTCATGTTTATAGCCATTTATAAATGTTTATTTATCAAAATCAAGTTAAAAACTACTTCATTTTTAAAATATCCCAAATGAAGATTCATTCATTCCAACAACTTCAAAGAGACCACAGATGTAAGGCCTAATTAAAATAAATGTACGAGGGAAGATGGCACTATGATTTCCAGTTTAAAAAAAACCAACCAGCCAAAAATCGGCAAGTGATCAAAATACCAGCCAAGCCTATTCAAAGACCTAGGTTTGTAAAATACACATTCAAATTTGCCAACATCTAACTTTAAAAAAAATAGAGCTATTTCACTGGATCGTCCTCATCTTGGTTTTGAATCCACTCAGGGAAAAAAAAGTTATCGGTAGGTAGTTTATGCGATTGTATAGTTCACTTCCATAATCACATTACAAATAAGAAGACAGCAGCACCCTTTTAGCAAGGATTCATTTTTAACATTCTTGCCTTTATAGCAGCAGGTATGGTTTGGGGGAATGCTATCAACATACACAGTAAGGTTAAAAAAAGATATACACATACTCCATGAAGTTTATTATACTGTTCTTTCCCTATACTTGTCTTCAAAGTTAGGCAAGCACCTTGATTTTTGCTGCGGAACACAAACATTAAAAACAAATGAAACCCAAAGCTATGACTGCCTCAGTAGGCTCCCTTTGTTGGTGGTCCACAAGCCATTTTGATTGCCAGTGCGAATTCTGTTTTTTCCTCCCTCCAATCTCCTATCTGCATGTCAACTAAAAAACCCCAAAGTTTCTCAGACTTTATATATTAATTTGAATCAAAAGAAACAAGATAATAAAAATAACTAAGGCACAAATGGCTGATCTTCACCAGCAGGCAGAGGATCACAGATTTGAAAGTATGGTAGAATGCAAACCCCTCGGTCTCAGGGCACTGAAAATTCTTACCGGCTTTCACAAGAGGTTTTTCAAGATTTTTTACAAAGATATGGAAAATACTTTTCCCAAGAATGTCCATGAACACTAAACGAGGATGGACGTACATACAAAGACACACACTTTATGCACAATACACTTTGAACATACTGCAGACAGACAAGGACCATGGAATGCAATGATCATCTAAGATGGCAGGTGAAATGAAGATGGTTGCTTTTCAGAGGGTCGTCATGAGTTTATCTTGGTACACCATGCTTTGGACGCCTCCTAAATTCTTCTGGTTCTGTTCCTGGATATATCGCAAATTGCTGTCCTCTCCACTTGTAGGGGGTTGCCAATATGGCCTGTCATCATGATAGGGTAGCCTGTACCATTTGCACAGTCATTAGTTAGCGAGAGATGGAAGCAAACTTATGAGTGCTACACAGTATCATGAGTTCAAGCAGCAAGCGCTAAGCGTGCACAGTGTGATGGGCAGGTACTGGTATGGGAAGGAAATGGCGACAGACCCACAGGTCTGACGCAGGAGCCACTGAAGCAGCTGGGAATATTTTAGCTGATTTCAAAAGGCCTTGCATCAGAGCTCAGCCATTAAACACCCTCTCTGTTTTCCAGAGTTACAGAGAAGTGCCCTTCATCGGTGCTCCTGAATCCCAGAGGGATGGTGGGGAGCAAGGAGGAGGCTATAGAAAAACTAAATGTCTACAACAAACTAGTAAAATAAACCACACCATGCAAAATGTTGAGCTCATGAAAATGTATCCTTAACTTCTAAAACATGAAGAAAGGCAATCCCATTAAGAATGAAAGCGGCTCTTCTGTGAATATTGCCATTCCTGCAGCACTGGTGCAGTTAATTATACTGAAGCAGCCTTTAAGTTACATGGTCACATGTTGTTAAGAGCACTTCAGAGTCTCTAGTTAGTACAGGTATTTCCCTGTGACTGTGTAGTGAAACTTGCCAAAGTACTTAGAGGAAAAAAAATTGTTTCCTCATTTGTTCTTTTTAACCTCAACTCCTCCTACAGTGTCTCCTGAATCACTGGGAGAAAGAAAGGGGGATAAGTAAGTAAATAAATTTGAAGAGTATGTAGGAAACCACAATACCCTTATTACAAAAATGAAGGTGCACTTTTTATTTTGGTAACTATTTTTATGCTAGCAGAAGTGCAGGCAGGTTGAGATTTTACCTTTTTTTTTTTTTTTTTGAGATATTCTGAAGTTATATAATGACAACTGTCAATTAGAGAAGACTCAGAAGACTGAACATTAACTTAAAAGCAAACAAATAACTTCCCCGAAAGGATTTTACTACAAAGACTGAGTCAATTCCATGTATTACTTCACAAATTATTGAACAATGAAAGTACATAATTATTGCACAGGTAGTTTCATTTCAGCTCTTGGCCCACTCTAGACTTGCATGCCCAGCAGAAAGACTTTCATGCATTTGTGGTTTGATCTCAAGTTCAGAGTCTGGTAGACTAAGCTTTCTCAAACCAAGCCATCCAAGATGCTAAATGTACAACTCTCTCACTTTGACTCCCAGTCAAAGAAACTGGAATCTTCCACTTTAACCACACATTTAAACACTTCTATCTGACTGAGACAAAAATTCTGAGTACATTTTCTACCGAGCTTGCATGACTGAACTTTTAAGTATGTTTTTTAGCCTTGCAAGCCTAGCTATAAAAAACACCATTGTTCATATTTCACTGACCTTAATCTTTGCCCAGGCAGCAGAGGGGCCGAAGGGGGAGGTTGTCTACACACATTACAATACATTACTGTGCTTATTTCAGTATCACTCTGCTCCAGTGTGAACTGCTTGGCTTTAAAATGTTACAGACTAGTATCACAAATGAAGAAATCTTTAGAAAAATTTTATCAAAACCTCAAACCACTTATAAAATCATGAACTTCTCCCAGCATTCTCTCTCCTGTAATGTGAAATTGTACGTTTTAAATCGCACACGATTAAATGGGCAAGTAAACCCTAAATCAGGGAAGAATCTCGAATATGCCATACAGGCAAAGTTAACTACCCAATGTAGAGACTATTTCTAGAATAAGTTTCATATCTGCTTTACTGCTGTATTCTAGGGTTTTCAGATGACAATGAGTATGTCTGCTTCTCTGCCTGGTAAGTATTTCTAACAACGTATGTGCCTTTTTCCTGCCATCTCAGACTCAAATTTGGACTAAATTATCTTTGCATCCATTTTAAGCTCAGGCTCATCTCCAGAGTCTGCCTACCCTAAGAACAAAGTCTACCTATCCTGATGTAAAAACACAGAGATAAAAATGTAAAATGAACAGGAATGAAAATTGGGGTATTGGGTTTTTTCAGTCAAGAAAGCAATTATTTGTCTAAAAAACTGAGTAGCCTAAAAAGGTTACTTTGTATTAGGATAAAATAGCAGCTGATTTTCATGATGTGTGCATGCACAGACACATATCCACCAGCAGGTGTGTGCCTCCACTGTGCCTTCCACCAAGCTGGTTACAACTTGGACCGAATTTATTCTAAAACTTCTTTTCATTCTATTTCTCTCATTACTAGTTACAAAAATTAAGCAAAAAAAAAAAAAGAAAGAAAATAGCACAGTAGAACATACAGGAGTAATTTTGTGAAATAGTTCTCAAAACCTCAATGCTATAGCTTCACTAACACTAGTTAACTGTGAAGTGCCTGATACATTGTTCCACGTACATGTCATTTTTCCAGATACATTTCTGCAAAGGATGAAAAAAGTGTTCACTCATAACTTTACCATAAAATAAGTTTCTTTTTTGTCTTAGATTAAATACTGATCAAATTGCAGTAAGTTTTATTGAAGATATTGAGCAACTTCCCATCCAACATACTCCCTGAGGAAATACATTAAGGTTCTATTTCAAATTCTGAATTATTAATCAACTTGAAAAAGATTTCATCAAGGAGATGAGGACATTGCAAAGCAAAATCTAAATAGAAGTTATTTAATACTGTCTCTGGATCATGTTATTTGTAACATCTGTTCTACATGTGCAAAAAATTGCCCAATACATCCACACACTTCACGCCAGCAGATTAAGATAAAGAAGTAATCATCTTTTTCACCAAGTGAAGATTGCTTACCTTACATTCACAGGTGTATGTGGATGCCAGTGTGGCTGAGCAGGATGTATATTAGCATGATACTGTGGCTGAAATGAAAACATTGAACCCAGTTAGTGAAATCAGATAAAAAAACCCTGTTAACTTTATTTACCTGGGGCCCTGAGGAACATGGCCCAGTGAGCCTTAGAAACCTCACTGTTTCAGACCTGCTCGCATACCACTAAGCATATACACGAGGCCTCTTGGTGATAAGCTTGGTTGTTAGGGCACACTCATGGGAAAATGCAAAGCAAATTGCTTTTCTGTTTGAGACACAAGCTGGCACATCCAGTGCTTCACATAGAAAGCACATCAAAAGAATGTCAGCTTTAATCAAAGGTGGAGAGTGAGAAAGGTTACTATTATAGCAGCAGTCTTCAGAAGGTCACCTGCCTTTGGTGACAGCATTTCTCTCATATCCATGAGATCTTGAGGAGAAACAATGAAACAAAATCATGAGTGAGGCTCAGTCCCTCCACTTCTCTCAACTCCCAATGTGATGCTATTTCTGAACCACTCTGGAGATTCTCAGCCCAGTGTAAGGAAAGGGGAGCAAACCAGATGTACTAATTATAGGGAGCAAAAATGTTTACCACTAAGTAAGAAAATTACAATATCTTGCTCAACAACTGTTATGCTCTTACCTGGTAGTTATGGACTTCAGGAGTATTTTTAGCACTAAGAGAGAAAGAATTAGCTTTTATGTAATCAGTATGTCTATGTCACAATTTCCTACAGTTCAAGGTTCTATTCTTCAGGCAAGTATTACAGTGAAGTAAAATTCATATCCTAAAAGACATCAATATTGTATTCAAGATACACAGCACAGCAATTAGAGTGCAAGAAAGAGGGGTGCAAAATTTTTTTCTTCATTTTACATTTATGAAACAGGAACAACTAATGCTAGAGAAGTTAGCTAATAGCAAGGAGCAGAAAGGATGTATGTTTTACTTTAGTCTGGTCTCAAACACACACACACACACACACACACACACAAAAGGAAGCACTTGAAGTCTCACAGGCAGCCCCCAGAAGAATCTGATACTGCATAATAAAAGATCCCAAACTAATTCAACCCACGCCAGAGAATGTTCCAACAAATCCTAATGCAGAAATTGTCTTCAGAATCCCACAACAACTGAGAGGTAGAGAGAACTTGGACAGTCACTTACCATAGTTGTGCTGCTTTCACAGGATTGTTTGCTTAAAAAGAAACAGACAAAGAAAACCCTTACAACAGGTGAAAAAGCCTTACAACATGTGAAATTATCAGTCATTCTGCATCCCTTGTGATTGGGATGTTAGCCTACAGCTTAAGCGAATCCTCATACAGACATCTTTGTGCAAATGTGTTGGAATCACAAAGTGCAGCCCTGTGCTTTCTAGCATTCCTACGTGAGTAGAGAAAGTATGAGGCGGACACAAACCTCTCTGTTTCTGCAAGAGTCAAAGCCCATCAAAGATGCAGCAAAGAATATTCTTCCCAAGCATCACAAAAGAAGGACTTTTTGCAGAACAAGCTCTGCATAACCAGAACACTACTTTTCTTGCCTTGCTGTAGCTACCATGTCAACACCATCGAGTACCTTGGAAATCAGAAGCCACCCCTCGGTAATTTTGCATGTGAATTTTGCATGAGATGTGTGAAAGACAATAATGTGAAGGGAGTTTTTGCACTAACTTCACAAACATGCTGTTGAGCTCCCTGAAGGGAGATCATCTGGGTATGACAGAAGTTGTGCCTTCCTGCTGGGCACAGAGAACTAAACTGAGCATAAACCAAACTTTCTCTCTTCTCTGTCTCACAGACATAAGTATGGAGGTGCTGAGACACAAGGTATAACACACAGGTCAGACAAATCCTGCTATTGTAAAAATAAAATGTAAATAATCCATTCTTCAACTTAAGAAATCATCCACACTTACCATATAATTGACTCTCATGTATCACATTAACAGCTTATCACAGATTTAATAAATTTGCACTTCCATAAAAAACTGGCAGGTCCTAAGGAAGGGGGGTGGGTGGCTGTGTAGATACAGCCTCTAAGAAGTGCATAGTCTTGCTACCCTTTTCCCCTCAATACGCATGAGAAATAAAAATTCTCCCATAATGCCACAAGGGCTTTTTATGGAACTGAGTGAGGTTCCTATTCTAGGAAAGAAAGGAGTGAAAAGACATCCTAAGGGAATGCCAGCTCACCCTGCTTCACACAGCAGCTACACATCCAGCCTCAAGTAATAGAAAATTTAGAGGGAGCTGTCCTGCATTGCTCCTTCCCAGGTTCTTCTACAAGGAATAAAAACTGCAGCTCAAGTTTTGAAGGACAAATGACAAAATTACAAGGGAAATCAAATCCTGGTCATTCTATTAAAATTCAGCAAATTTTAACACCCAGAGAAAGCTAGTTAGGGCCAGAGTCTGGAGAGGTGAGTAACGTGCCACTGCAGCCAGGAGGGCAACAACAACTACATAATGAGACTGCTCAGTAACCCTAAAACTGTCTGCCTAGATAAGCCAGTCAGTGAGGCTGTTGGACACTGCTCCATGCTGACAAAAGCACTTCTTCAAAGAAAATGTTACATGCTTTCCCACATGGAGTCTGATACAACTTTTCTTTCCTCCTCAACAGAGCAACAAAACACAGTTGTCTCTTTCTCTGTACACAGGGGATGGAAGAATTAAGTATAGGCAGAGATCAGAACTAATAGATACAAACAATGCACTCTTACGTCAGAGGAAAAAAACTCCACGTACATTCTGAGTTTTTAGGTGATCTAACTTTTTTTTTATACTGTGGTACAGGTTTTATGGTTGCAGCATTACATTCATATGAGTTAACAAAACAAGTGCGTGACCGATTCAGTGAAACGAGCACTCACCCTTAAAAGTTGAATGCCTTCGAGAAGGATACCGCTTGCTGGGCCTTCTTTCAAATGTACTAGTTCTGCGTAATCTGGTCCCATGTGTTGCTTGGTACTCAGTCCGACCACTTAAAATATAGAAACAAAGTTAGCTACCCCCTTCTGTTGGATGCTATGCTTGCTCCTTTGAATAAAGACAACTATATCACTGTTATTTTGCTAAATACCTGAATCTGAAGCGTGATCCCAGCCTTATGAAGTCGGATCTACTAGATTTACTATTTGCTGGAGCTCGCAATCTGAAGAAAGCATGGTGCTCCACTGCACACTTCCACAAATGTTTGCACGTTTTGGCACTGTCTAACCGGAAAACAAATGTGTGCTCTTGCTCTCTGCCCTAAATGCAGAAACAAAAGCTTTGGAAGTTGGCATGCATGATATTAGTTACTGTCCTCGGCAGGAGAAATGCAGCCTGGGCCAACAGTGTGCTAAGCCCCCCATGTGTTCTTACCAGCCTGAGCACACACCATACTTTGTTGGATCAGGCCCAAGTAAGGGAAGAAAGTTACCTGTTCATCATCTTCTACAACCACGAGTGTTAGTTTGCTCTTTTTGAAGTCCATTTTTGTGATTTTAGGCCTAAACACAAGAAGCAAAAGGAAAAATAATGGAAAAAATGGCATTTTGTAGTCTAGGACTATCCTCAACTCCTGAAACATTTCAGAAATTGTAATAAAAGTATCATTTCCTGGAAATGTGACTATTTTGTCAACAAGCATTTCACATTTGAGAGTGATACTTCTAACCAGGCCAATTTACCTTCAGATTTAACCGTGGTATTTTTAACCTTGTAGATTCAATCTACATTACAAAATACAGTCAAGATCCCATTATGTAAAGGAGGAAGATTTTAGCATTTTAACAGAAAGGAACATAACACAAAAACAGATTACCAAAAGAATAAGCCTATTTTGTTGGCTCCTTCAAAGATCAATATCCCTGTTGGTGTCAGTCCAAGAGCATATTCACAACCATCTCTCCCCTGCAAACAAGCACAGAATCAATAGTCTGCGTAGTATAAATCTTCCTACAGAATTATAGTTTTAAACCCTATAGATTTTAACAAACAATAAGGTTTGCATATTTTCTTTAGCATTACAGAGAAGAAGAATATGCATCTGTCTTGGGTGCAAACTGGCAGGTTTTGGCAACAAGAGGCTGCAGGGTGCCTTGCATGGGAGGAGGCTGTGTGCTGCCCCAGATGATGGGCCTGTGAAACAGCCCCACATCAACACTGCAGCCCAGGTAGCCTGCTCCTCACTTCACCTGTGTTTAAGAGCAAGAGCTGTCAGGGGAAGGAGACACAAAAGGAAAAAAATGAGGGACAAAGTAAAAGGTGTGTAGAAAGGGACACTATCGGGGACATGGCTGGAGATACACACTCCTGGGAGAAGCCCTGCAGGAGGGAGGGACCATGGCCTGCGGGGCAACCCACAGCACATCAAGGACACCCCTGAGGGACCGACCCACACCACGGCAGGGACCCCACACCAATAAAATAAAGTATCACGTGGATCTTACCTTCACTACGTGCATATCTACACCATACATTTCTAGCCATTTAGCTTTGTTCAAGTAACACAATTCAGCCTGCGCTGGGCTCTTTCCCCTAAGAACATAAAAATGTATTTATATTTTATAGTATGAAATTTTTGTCTGTTTCAAGTGTTTTAAAATTCATTTCCCTAACCCTCTTCTTTCTCAATGACTCTAAATGGTATTTCAAGCTTAGCTTATGTTTTTACCTTCTTCCCTCCAAAGGCAAAATAAATCAGAGGCATGAAAATAGAAAAAGGTCTAAGACCGCCAATAAGGATGAAGATAACAGGTAAGACAGCAGCACCAAAATGTACCATATTTGTTAACAGAAGACAGGAAAAAAAAGTTTGCTACTACACTGAACAGAAAACTATGTCTGCATGTGTGAAAGAAGAGAGAGAGAGGGAGAAAGAGAATTATTTCCAACATAAACAAGAAAAAGATCTGACTGATTAAACTGTTATGAAATCATCTAAAGAAAAATTTTAAAAATCAAACCTCACCCCACTAACCTTCCCTAAATTACTGCCTTTTCTAGGGAAAGGCTCTGTCTATTTACAATACATCCCAACTGACAAACATAATCACCATTTGATGTCTGTTGAAGAGGTTCCTCTGGACACATTTGACTTTGGAAGAGAAGAAAACCTCCTGTTGCTAGAGACACCACTCCCACACAGGTACCTACCTGCACTCTTTCCATTTCTGAAAAATGTCAAATTCCATTGCTTCAGTCTGGTTCGGGGCAAACCTGAATTCAGACACCAGTTCAGGGGTGTGCTCTGGGAGCTCACATTCTCCCAGCTCAGCTGCAATCAATCAATTGAAAAAAATTAAGAACAGAAAGACCACGGGATGAACAGAAACATTTCATTCTATAATCTCCACAAAGACAACGATAGTTTCAAAGCTCACAAGTGTTGTAGAAGAATACACTTGCGCAACTATTTTAAGTTAACAGCAGTTGTTGTGTCCCATCCCCATCCCCCCATCCTCCCCCAGGCCTGGAAACTCAAACCAGATTTTACAGAAAAAGTCAAAGGCATTTGCAGGAGCAGTGTAAGGTTATGGTACAGAATTATGACGTTCAAGAATGTTAGAACTAAACCAGCTTAACTAAAGCCGCTTCTCTGGATTTTAAAGCATTTAAAGGAAATAAAGTTTCTATTAAAAAGAAAATCAATGCACTACTGTTTTAGAAGAGGTTCTCATTGCAGTGAGATCATACTTTTTACTCCAAAACACTTCCCATTCTATTGCATACTTTGTTACATTACTGTTCATACCAAAAAATGAAGACAATACTTGGTCTCAAGAAAACAGTGGTAAAGTTGTGGGGTTTTCTGGCTGTTTTTGGTTTTGGCTGTGTTGTTTGGTTTGGTTTTTTTTTAATATTGATGTTGTAATATAAAGATGAAGTAACTTTTAAGGAAAGAAATGCTGAAGCATTTGTGTCATTGAGGTATCACTTTCTACTTATTTGTTTAGGGCCTGGTTATCTTCTTTTCCAGGAGCAGAACACTTGCAAATTCTAC
The DNA here is from genome assembly GCA_013399075.1 of Chloroceryle aenea. Lineage (NCBI taxonomy): Eukaryota > Metazoa > Chordata > Aves > Coraciiformes > Cerylidae > Chloroceryle > Chloroceryle aenea. Next base: position 681,487 of record VWZY01003720.1, on the reverse strand, counting down.
TGAGCTCAGCAGGAGATGTAAGTGCTGAGCATCTCAGTGACTGATGCCATTAATGGCCTTGTGCTTGTGACATGCTTTGCTCCTGGAATCTCTGAGCTATACAAAGAGGCTGTAACATCACTGTGGGGCCCGAGAAGACAAACACTGGTGGCAAATATACCCTGCAGCAATGCCACACATCACCTGACCTATGATGTGTTTCTAAATCAGGCCTTTGTCAGTTGGTCTTTCTTAACTACGACTACCATCAAGGGAAAAATAAAATAAATAAATAAATAAAGGGAAGAATGAAATCCCTTGAAGAAAACAGGGTAGCTTTACACGTAACAGTTGTAAAAGTTTAATTCACTTTCAGTCTTCAAAAATACCTAGCAAGATAGGTTAGAACACAGGGAGTAATATTCAAAACACAATCTGTTGACTGATAGAGCTTCTAGGTGTTTCTGAGCACTTGAGAAGCACAATAGCTTCCTCACACAAACATTCAGCACTCCTGATGACAGTAAACAGATTGAGTTCACTGATTTTCATTTCTAGCTAGTACCTTACATATTTTTTTCTCTTCAACAGAAATCTTACAGATATGAATTCTGGAACGCAGTATGGAAGTCTTTAACAGACATATCTTGGCTCTGCTGCTGTTTCGTCGAAGTTGGCTGCCTATTTAAACCAGATGTTGCTAGAAATATCGTGGAGCCTGGACTGCCAGTAGTAAGAGGAAGCCACAACACATTAGCAAGGAGGACTTCAGGGGGGAAAAAAAAAAAAAGAAAAAAAAAAAAAAGAAACTGAAGTTTGATGTGTTGACAACCATCTAGAAAAAACAGGGGGAGATTTTCTCTAGTAGTTAACAGAGAGAGATGGTGGGGAATGAAAGCTGACTGTGCCATAAAGAGGATGTGTGTAAGGATGAGAAGAACTCACATGAGTATGTGAGGACAAAAGATACACAAAAGAAAAAAAAGAAGTACTAGGTACAATAAAAATATCACCCTTGTTTCTCAATAGCTGCACTCACTGTTTATTCATTTTCAGGCAAACTAACTATGCTCTCATTTTAATCTCCAAGAAATAGCCTTGAGAGTAAGAGCCAGTACGAGTCTCACCAGCTCCACACACAGGGCAGAAAAGCAGCAGAGGGAATCACAGGCTCCATAAGGATATTCTCAATAGTGTCTTTCCTGGTGGAATTACATTCCCGGAAAGGCTCAGCAAGAGCACAGCAGAGGACCCATCTCTTCCCTGACAATTTTATGACAATGTGTCATGCACCCGCATGCCTCTCCTCTTTTTTTTTCTTTTTTTTTTTGTTTGTTTGTTTGTTACTTGTTGAGGGAGGTTGTCAGAGGGAGGTGTTACGTAATACATTTAAATACATATCAATCCACTTTAATAAATAACCACATAAACGGGGGGGGAAGGGGCATATTTAAAAGAAAGTTTCCTAGAAAGCTTTTATAAGCATGTTTTTGCAGTTTTCATGTAAATATATTGTTGATTCTTTTACACAGAAGGAAAAGTGCCCATAAAGATGGCTTATGATTAGAACTGCAAACTGGAAAGCTGAAAAATAGTTTTCATTTTGAGTTTAATTAGTAGTTTCAAAAGTATACCTGGTTAAATATGAAAGCCATGCAAGACTAACGAGGTAGTTAAAAACTTACTCTAATAGAGATTATTTACATTTGCTTACAACCTTTCTGTAGATAATCCCTAGGTGAAGCATACAATTATCCATCTGCTTCACAAGTTACCCCATACTGCACGTCCATATTATTCCCTAAAAGAGTTCCTTCATGGGACTGGCAACAAACAAACAGTTTATATCTGAAAGTTGACTCACACAAAATGCCAGCCTTAGAAACTATTGTTTGAAACAAAGAAAGAATTACTGTAACTGAACAACTTCCTTGATAAAGATAATGTATGAAGTTTAAATCTGTCCTGCGAGCGGGAAAAGACTTTTCTTAGAGTAGCAATTCCTAAACAGACATTTATAACTTTTTCTTCACTCAGGAAATCCACACTAAGGAGCAAGATTGCATTTTACAGACATTTCTTTAAACTCTTCTGCTTAATTAATTTTCTAATGTCAACAAAATGTAGCAAATGTTATACCAAAAAAATAGTAATTACAGCATGTCAGCAAAGATAAATTAGTTGCAATAATGAAATAATTTTGGAGTAACTTCTTGTGACGACGGCAAAATGGCAGAACACTGAAACTGAAGACAAGACAGCAGAAAAGTATAAAAGTATGTTTCCACCAACAGTGTTAAGAAGTGTGAGTTTTGGTACCTAGCTGGAGACACTATAAGCATGATGGCTGGCTGTAGTGTTACATTTATACAGTAATCATAGGTCTCAGCTACTACCAAAAATGTTGAAGCATCAGCCTATCATTTTTTGCTTGGTCCTCCTGGCTTAAACCAGAGGTGAGGCTACTGGTGTTTTAATCTGTGAAAACGGAAGCAATGAATCAAACACAGGCTCCAAGTTTTCTCCATCTCAACAAGACAAATGGAGTCTGCCTGCAGCAGTTCTTTGCACACCTAACAATCAGAGCTGTGCCAGCCTCATGCAGAAAAATAACCCACTGCCTTAAAATTTACACCTGTTACTGTTTGGAACTGAATTCCCAGTTTTGACTCAAGTATATCTAGAATCACTGAGTTATCTCCATTGTTGTGTTAAACTAAGAGACTCTCTGCCTAAGTCCTCCATGTGCCACTGCCAGCCACCAGCAGAACAGGAAGACTATTTTTCGTTGAGATCCATTTTTCTTCTGACATGCCTAGAATGGTCCAGCTCACCGCACTTTCTTTTAGAAAGTGATTAACTTGATTTGAGTCTCATTACACAAATTTCCTTCCCATTTGCAAAACAAACCACTAGAAATGGACTGAGTATTTGTACTAATGTGTCCACAGCAACTAACAAAATACACTTTTTCCTACAATAAACCAATGAAACCTAGTGACCTAGGATTTGTTTTAATCTTGCAACCATTGATCCTGACACCAAAGTAATCTTATTTCTTCCTCTCCAGTACCTGCCAGCTGCTCCCTCCTGTCTGGTGACCATCTCCTGGGTCGGAGGCTTGCTCGCCTGAGCACTGGCCAGGCAGCAGGAAGCCCCTGTTCAAAGCCACCTCTGCAGGGACTCACCTGTGCAAAGCATGTGCCAAAGGGCCAGCTGGCTCTTCAGGCTGAAGGGGTAACACTGTGCACACACCACAGCTTCTCTCTCAGTGGGGGAACTATTTGGGGTCTTTCTTCCCTGGTCAGCCTGTTTTCCCCTTTGTGTACCCATGCTTTTGAGGCTCCTTCCCTTTGGAAGGTGTGCTGATGCTGGCTCATGTAGTTCATAAGTTAGGAATGCAGGGAAAGCAGGAAAATGATCTCCCTACAATTCTTCTCAGGTAAAGCAATAGCATTTATATATGGTCTGTGGAAAAGCATTAGTTACAAAGAGCGAAAAGAAACAAGTAGGTGAGTTTTTTAATACATTAAGAGAAACCAGTTCCAAAAGATTGCCTACCTTGAAGACACAGAGCTGCTAGTTCAACTGCAGTTTCATAGGGGCATTTCAGTCTTAAAAAAAAAAAAAAAACGCACTATAAAAATCATGTCCTTTTTTTCTCAGCAAATTCCTTTTGCAATAAAGCTAAAAAAAAGTCTGATATTTAACTTCCACAAGCTATTAATGATATGAAACATCTACAATTCATTTTTACTTGCATATGATTATTTCCTAATTGGGTACATTATAATTAGCACTAAACACATTATATGCTCCACCACAAAACAAGCTTGAACTATTAGAGATGACATTAAATCAACTAAGAAACCATTTTTCCTTCCACACTATATTGTAGAATATATGAGCTTGAGCTTTTTTTGTTTCTGTCATTAAAAAAAAAATAGAGGAGATGTGAATTTATTTGCCACAGTGAGACTATAAACACACAAAGTATTTTTACAGGGTTGACCTGTACAAAAAGTGTTGCACTTCATCATCTTTTCCTCCTCTCTTTTATCTATCCCACTTCAAAATATGGCCCATGTTACATTTTCAAGTCATAAAAATCAAGGCAGTATTTGCTTTCTTTGTACATTTCCATCACCTGGTCACTCCATCAAAGTTTTTTACCCATTCTACTTCTCAGTAACATAGCCATGATGCTCACAAAGTCATGTATCTCTGGCTTGCAAATGAAAAAAATGCTTGTGGATTGTAAATCATGTTTATAATCTGTGTACGAATACCATAAAGAATTAAAAATATTACAAAGTTGAAATATAATTTTAAATGAGTAAGAGATGAACTATTCTAAATTAAATTGCAGCTTCAAGAGCAAAGAGGTACTTACTTCCCTGAAAGAATGTCTTGCCGGAGCTGTAATACAAACAGGTACCTGACAAATAAAAATTCAGAAAGTCAAAAGTATATAAAATATCATCTTTCTAGTCATTAAGGCTGGAAAAATATCCCAGTTCCTCGAGTAGTCACAACATTTTCAATAACTTGCTCTTAAGAAAAAGGCCTCTGGGATCACTCAGATACTCCCTGCAACCTTCGAAGTTCCCGTAGCTTTCAGTAAAATAAAAAAGAAAAGAACTGGTAAGACCAGTTCAAAAAGAAAAGATGTGTTCAGGACGTTGTTCAAAGCCTTGCTGTTTAGTTCACCTGAGCATACACCACAGCAGCCTAAGGGTCAGTGGCTCTCCAATGTTCTCCTGAACTGGGTCTCGCCCAGATCAATAAAGAATTGAACTATAGGATGTAAAGACAAAATGCAGATAAATGCATAGAAACTTCAGGGCTACCTTCTCCAACAACTACAGAATGTGGAAAAACTCCAAATAGGGCAAAAGGAAAAGCTCAGACTGAATTTTCACTTAAAGCACCAAAAAAAAAATTGAATAAAAGAAACCTGAATTCCACAGAGCCCACACATTTATTTAGAAGGCCAAGTAGGAATTTACAGCCTTCATACTGTGGTAGTATTTTAAGCTGTTGCTAATCTTCCTTTCTAGGCATGCCTCAGGTTCCACAGCCAGTCAGGGCTGGGGTTTGAGGCATGCAGAAGTGCCCCAGGTCATGCAAGAGCTCTGTAGAGGACAGGATGGTGCAGGCTGGGTCTGCACTGCTCTGGACACAGTGGGACGAGTGACTCAAGAGAAGAAAGCATAAACCACTACTGAATGTCAACCAGTGAACAGGAACATAAGCCTCTCCTAACTAGCTGGTAGAAAAAGTGGTTTTTGACGCAGAGGGATGTGCCATGAACATAGTGAAGGATGAATAGGTGGAATCCGATGGGAAAACACAAATGAAAGGAAGATTAAAGAGACTTCTCATGATACACTAAAGCAGACTCCGATCCATCCAAGTTAGCTCTGTCACATCTCCATTTCACATACTTAGCTACTACCTGCCTTGCCAATCAAACCCGGATATTTGTATGCCTAGATTAAGGGTAGAAAAGTGTATTTCCTGATCTTTATTTTTTTCCCTTGTCAACTGTCAGTATTCCAAATCAGCAAAATACCTCAGAAAATTCTCCACAACACGCATGTACAGACACATTCCTCTGCTGCTTTTCTAACTAAACTAATGAGTTTCCATGAAAGTGACAGGTGTCTTCCAAAATGAGCTGGATTTCAACTATGTTTATAAGTTCGAAAAGGGAGGGTGGCTGAAGGGTTTCAACACTTTCCCATTACTATATTAATTTTAAGAATGTGACTCCAGCTTCAAGAGACAGTGGAGTCTACTAGAAAACTGGTCTCCACAAGAAATTTCAAATAACCTCCCCACAATCAAGCCAGTTCATGGTTACTGTTAATGATCATTTTTCTTCCTCCTCTTACTCCTACTTGATTTCCAAGGCTGAATATACAGTTGTTAATCTTCACTTTTACTCAACAGGGTACATGGAAAATATGATCCAGACAGCATCAAGATTTTTTAAAAACAATGCCATTCAAAATTACTTTCCCTCCGAAAAAGAAAAAGGCAACTATTTGTTCACTGTAAAATCAATTCAAGATCATTTTCATTTTCTTTCCATAGTTTCACAGTGATCTTCTGTCAAGCTTATAAACTGAAAAAAATAAATTCACAACACTGAAAATACAGTTGACAGGAGTGTTCTCCTAATTAAAATAGTCTTCTGAAATGTCACCCTTCAGTAGTAATTAGATCACAAAGAATCAGAGGTTAATACTTTCAGAGGAAATGTCTTACTCGATCACAGCAATGATCACATAGCTCAGAAACTGACATCTTGCAGTGACTAAGATCATATGCTTCAGAGGATTAAGCAAGAAATCTTGTGGTAGACAGTAATGGAATAATTTGACCACAGGGGAAGTGTAATACTTGTCAGATGTGCACCCTGGTGTATTAAGACTTACATCAATTTTCAGAAAAGATCTATTATTCCTACTAATTTATCTGCATTTTCTCATTAAAGATGGCCAAAAATAATCCAGGTTTTGGATTCTCTGGGATCTTACAGTAAGTGGCAAGGAGTTCTATAGGTTAATTATACCTTGTATAGGAATATGCCCTTTTATTGAATTAACACAGCTGCATTAAATTGCTAGTGGGTATTAAAGCCTCCATGGCAGTATCATAAAGTGGTGACAATTAGCTCCTTGTTCTTGTCTCAGGCAGTGACAAAAAATACATGGTTAACACAGCAGATAGGAAATGAGACAGTAAACATATGCCTGCAGGAGTTAGTTGAATGTAAACATCACATGCACATGAACTAAAACAATCAACAATCTTTAAATGCCTTGGGCTGAATGGGATTACTCTGATTACTGCCAAGCAAATTGGAAGGCACAGAAAGTACCCTACGGTGACAAACAGAAAAGAAAATTAAAAAAAAAAAAAGATAAAATAACATTAAGATAGATGATTACTATATAAAGACAACACAAAGTTGGCAGAAAAAAAAATAAAGAAACCCTTTTCCTCCAGCTGCTCATTTTCCAATTTTCAGAATATCCTCTAGATCACATGAGGGTGCTACGAACCCAGAAAGGTATACTCCTCACAGACCAGAAAACAGTCCACCAGATTGAAACAAAAGGTCTCCAGATATTCTAAGGTGGCTTTATACAATGCAGTCTTCACATCTTTTACACCACAGAGAACTCATGGGGAAGCGGAAGAGATTCAATCAACAAACCATTAACCAAAAAATCCAGATGTCTATTCCCACAAATCTGTGGCTTTTGTACCACTACTAAATCCCCCCTAAGTCTTAGAGCAAGGGGGACAAGGCAGAGTACTGGCATTTTAGCGGGACAGGATGGAAATTCCTCTCAGATGTATAGCAGGTGTTGCTGGTGTAAGGAGCAGCTGTCTCCCAGCTGCAGGTCTCCCTACCCAATGCTGCCTTTCTTTGCTAACTTCAAAGCACCACAACACAGCATCTCCTACCGACTAAATCACTTGAAGGGGACCAGGAATGGGGTTTAGCATCAACTAAAAAAGACAATGTTTCTCTGACAGTAGGCAAACTCCTAATAAGTCAGACAAAATGAGCACTCCTAGTGAGAAAGATCAAACCAACTGTTTACAGTACCCCCATGTATCTCAGATGTTTTATTTACCCCCTGGCCAGGCACTCAGTTAACCACGCACAGTTCCTACCTTGTAAACTCCTCATGAAGGTTGTTCGGTTCCGATGAGTAGTACTTTATTCGAAAATGCAACGTGTACGGAGGTCCAACTGCGTATGAAAAGATTTTAAATAGGGGGGGAAAAATTTTACACTAGTTGTGGATCTGCTAAGGCAAACCAGTCACCACCTCACAACCCAACAAGCCCCAAATTAAGTATGTTTGTCAAAGTCTTCAAAGAAGCATTTTACAGTTTTGAATTTAAAAATGCATGCATTTTTAAAACCTAGATGATTATCATACTTTAAGGTACTCTAATCATTAGATTAAGTCCATTTGGCAAACATTTTTTTTCAGAGGCATGCGCCACAGGACGCTCTGAATTACAGCAAGTTCCATGTACACTGCCTGTTGCTGGGGCAGATGGAAGAGATGAGGGAGGCAGGGAATGATGCTTTTTGTTAACAGCACAAACAAAACTCAAAAAAACAAAACCAGAAATACCGCCACCCCACCCAAGAGATCGATACATGTGAATGAAAAATGATAGATAAGGTGATAAGTGCTCAAGAGGACTCTGGAAGGCACCCGTGAACACAGAAAGCTAACATGTACCACAGAGTGGAATTGCAAGAATTGTTGTTTTCTAATGCTAGAAGATGAATTAGGTCTGACTTTCTATGTAACACATATAATAAAATGTTCCCCATCCACCACAAGACTGTGACCAATGCCTCCTTATCTGCCTAGACCAACGGTCTGCTGGAAAATTAAGTGCTAGAAAAATTACTCTTTTTCACACCTTTCTACGGTCTTCCATAACACCGCATCAACACAGTCTGCAGGTGCCTGTTAATGATCGATTCTACTAAACTGATGCTGAGCCCAAACTCTAATTACCAGAGCTTTGAAAATGTCTCCAGCGTTATCTCCTAGAAGGCAGGCTATAGTATCCTAGGATGACAGTTTGGCACCACTGGTAAGGTCTGCTTCAGTGACATTATGACTCTTACCTTGCCCACTGTTGGGGAAAAAATGAGCAGTGAGCAACATCCATCATGAAAGAGGAACTCTTCTCAAATCACCTGCTGAATGTGAGGTATAGAAAAGCCTCCTGTTGTGAGACAGACCTTTACAACACTCAAACTGCTTCCCTCTTTTGCGTTTCTCAGGGCAAGGCTTGGCTAATTTCTTCTTAAAAGAGGCGCTTCACAGATTAAACACAGATGAAACAGTACAACTGTACTGGTTGAAGGTGTTACAGAATTGTCAGTTTTCCACATTTTTAAGACAGATCAAGAAAAGGGCAAAGTTATCACAGAAAGCACACCTGCAAAACACTTAGCCTCTTAAGGTAAAAGAGTCAGTGATGTGATGAAGAGGTGACAGAAAGCCAACCACCAAAACCTCACCCATAGCAGCTATCTTTACCATCTCTTCCAACAGATGGACACCCGCACACCATGGGGTGAGAGCAAACTGTCCTAAGCGCCTTTCAAGAACCCCACCATTTACAAAAGTTCTGTATGTATTTGGATACTTATCAGACAGAACAGCAAATCCCCACTGAAGCAATCAAGATCCATCTCTGTGGCGTCCTGCAAGTGGGCCAACAATTTCCTTGCAAAACACTATTTTAATCTCACAGAAGCAATACTGGCAACAGCCATAGGCCAACTGATAACTGCAGTATATGAACACAACACATTAGTGATGATGCAGGCTTGGGTACAGTACAGCAACCACAATACTGAAGATCCAGGAGCAATGTGCCTGCCTTTGCTGGTTTCCACAAAAAACCTCAGTGGACAAACCCAGCCTCTCCACCCAAAACTCCTTTTGATGAAACAGCAGGTATTTCTGCTAGTCCTATTTATAATATTTAAAAAAATTAAAAGTTGTATACATATAAAAAGAATGGTTAACCATTACACAGTGAAATATTTGCCACGTCCTATTTGAAAGAAACCTAGAAATCTGGATCAGAAGCAGTGACAGAAACTGTCATCTGTGTTCAGGCAACCTGATTTCACAGGTCAGACTGAAATTACCTGGCAACCTGCTCTGCCTCAGACAAACAGCACACGCTTAACAAGGGCTGCTGAAGGCTGGCCTGTTCCTTGTAAGTGCTGCTGAATTCAGACATGACATAGTTGGCCAAGTAGCCACAAATTTAATTTATTTCATGAGAAATATTTATTCCATTAAAGGCCATATTTAAACATTCAAAATCACATTCAAATACTATTAAGTTCAAATTCTTAAGGAAGTAACAAAATAAAAAGGCAGCAACATAGTACTTACTTTTTATTTGTTTCTTAATGAATTTCGAATGGTCCAACCAGTGCTAACAAAAAAAAAAGCAAAGTAAAATAAATAAATAAAATCCAAGTTTAAAAGCAATTACTTTCCAAGATTTTGTTGATACAAAAGACTAATTACAGGAAAATTTAACAGATATAAATCTCTTAGAAGGGAATATTATTATATTTATTTGCTAAACCTCTACACATTTGCAGGAACATTTATTTGCACATTTACCAACTTACCTTCTTTCATGGGGGAAAGCTTGACTTATAAATTCATCGGTACTGACAGGGAAGTTTCACTCTTCCAGAGAAGAGACCTCAAAATCCAAAGCCACAATGCAGTGGTGTATAAGGAAAATGCCCTTTTGTTCCCAGTTTTAAACGTTGCCAAATTGCCACTAAGGAGAGCAGGCCAAACCCCTGGGTTTCATTCTCCTTTTGGCATCTGTGCTTGATGGAGACCCTCCAGATCCGGTACTGTCTTATCTTCCATTGCTCCATAGCCAAGTGTTTTCAAGATAAAGATGAAGACGTAACCCCCGCTAAAAGCGTTTGGGAAACACTAGTACACAGCCCCCTCCCCTTTTCAAACTAACATCACAAGATCCTGAGTAGATGTAACTGTGGTGAAAAAAAAAAAAATATATGCTTCCCAGCAAAGTTTATGTACTCTCTCATCAGTGCAAGCTGCATCTACAGAAGAGTAGCAATAAATACTCTCTGGTGTAAATTTGTCTTAAACCTTTCTCTGTGCAATTGCAGCCTTCTGGTGAACATCTGATTTGAAGCAATCCCATTCAAGTGCTCCTGTTAGACAAGGTAATAAAACAGTACTTGGACTTCCTTAAAATAAATGTTTTTCCATCTTTCATCTATTTTTAAATAATAAACTAGGCACTATGGAACAAAAATCTTAAGAGAAAAAAAACAAACCTCTTCCTTCCTCTCTGTTAAAGCAATCATTCTTTCGGAAAAATGAGAATCTCCGAATGACTACTTATCATTCCACTAACACTGTGGTACTGTGGCTAAATAAATGTGATAAAGTATTTGCGGGGTAGTAATGCTGGTCTTTATTTACTAAGTATGTCCCAAGCCAAGGGAAAAATCATTTATCACAAGTATGAAGGGTATAGATTGAAAGTCTGTCAACTTACAACCCTTGAGGTAAACAAATCTCATGAAAGAAGGAGAGGGAGAAAGAGAAATGGAACAGTTATTCTGAAGGTGCTTTTATTTGCGTGAGACTTGCTAGACTCCCTTAGGTGAGGCTGCAAGGAATCCATCCTTACAACAATCTGAGAAATCTCTAACAGAGTGGAAACAAGACATTACAGCAGCACATAACAATACATTTCTTAGGGTTGCAAGCCATTTATTCTGTCTCTACTTTGCCTTTTATGAAGAATTACACCAGAAACCACAGCAGTTCACAGAAGCTTTGTGAAACTTCAAATTTTTGATAAGGAAAAAATAACAACACTGAAACTTTGTTGTTTTGTTGGGTTGTTTTGGTGTTGTGGTTTTTTTTTTTTCCTTTTTACTGAAATCATACAAGTCTGTTACTGTCACACTTGAGGGCAGATGAATTTGTATGCTTCAAATACCCATACAGCAACATCTTTCTCTACATCATTCATTTTGGGCTAAAGTTAAAACACTCAAATACAAATATATTGATTCCTTTAAAAGAAAAATTTAGCTTCATGCTAAAGAAACCCAAACATGAATAACATATAAAAAATCCTCCAATAACTTATCTGTGGCTCATGTTAGTACCATGCTCAGAAATAAGCACTCTACACTGTGAACCACAATAATTCCCAGTTAAATAACATCTGGCAGTTCCAATCTTGGAATGTGGTGTTTTAGCATTCTAGGAAACTATCTCTCACTCTCCATCGCAACCAGCCAGAGGAAAACTGCTCCAAGAGATAAAACACAGCAAGCACTAAACTCATCTCTCTTCAGGAGCAAGAATGAGCTGCCGTTGTACCCCCATCCCACACTGCACATCCTGGTTGATGGATGATGGTGATGACACCAATTTGAAAAGATTTTTTAAAATACTGGAAGCACATATTGATCTCAGCATCTTCTCCTGATGATCCCTCACTTTATCTGACTGAAGAGGAAAATGCAAGTACCTCAACATTGCTGGAGTGGTAACAACCAGTGTTTTCTCAAAATGGTCACGCAGCAAGGGAGAGATAAATTTGTATCAAGGTATAGCAGACACACTACAGCTACTGGAGTAGTTTCTGTAAGGACCACAGTGATTGCCAAGTGAAGAGTGAAAGGGGGTGTACCACAGATTGATACAAACCCATCACACACTTGAGCTTCACAAATTCCATTGCCTCTCTACTTGCTTCCTAAAAGAACAAAAAATCCTTGTCTTGATAAATACAGCCCTCAAAGGTGACCTGAAACAGAAAAAAAAAATGGATTTGACCCTTTTTGGTTGGCTTGCTTTGCTAGTTTAAAATGCATTAAGAACGTCTTAAATAGACTGGTTTCCCCTATGTTTATTTATATATTTAACTATCAGTAAGATCAGCCCATTCTTACTGCAAGTTTTATTTCTGCTCTCACGCAAGATATCACTTAAATTCTTTCTCAAGCCTTACCTGCAGGTACTGGAGACAGAACCATGCTGAATACCCAGGTTCAGAAAAAAAGGTGTGCTAAACAAAAGCTGACACCTTTACAACCAAAATTCAATTAATTATCCCTTCAACTGTCATCTTGCTATCTGATTTCCTAGGCACCTGAATCCTACCAAGCCATCTGCCATTAGCCACGTGGTCTTCTAAAGCAGAGAAGATAAAAACATATTTAACTCATGGGAGGAAGGAATCACCAAAACCAAGTCAATAAAACCCCAAACTACAGTCTGAGGACTTCTCTATGTGTATAAAGTTAGAAGGTAACAAAGGAGAAAAAGCCCTTTTCTCTTTTCTTCTGAGGATCACCTTTTAAGCATTCTTATGGTAGTAACAGAAAACCAAGCAAGAACTGGGGTCATGTAGAAACTCAGAGACTACAGAAGCATGTAGTTATAAATGGTATAAGCTCCCAAGAGTTCACAGCTTAAAATGTTGAGAAGATTGTTCTTTACACTCACAGAAGTTTCTTTGATCCAGCCTAGAAAGTTAAGTTTCTATTGAAAATGCAGAGGCAAACTGCTTTTAGATAAATTGCTCAGAAACAACTGAAGATTTAATGAATAACAGGAGTGATACTGGTTAGCATTTTCAGTAGGAAACATGGTGATGGGGAAACAATAGCTCCAAAATGCAGAGGAAGAGAGAGCTGGGTCAAAGTAATTTCTAAAAGGCTGGAGAAATTATTTAAACAAGGATTCTGTGAGATCAACACAGACAACTGCAGCACTCTCAAATTATAGGCTGAGCGTCAAGGGCAAGGGGAGGAGAGCACCTGGCTTCCACTGGACTGCTCTTCCAGCGTGACAGGAGGAGACTCTCAGAAGGACACCAAAGTCCTTGGGGCCTGGAGGTAGGGGGGTTTCAGCCAGAGGACAAGGCATCTAGCCAAGAGGTGACTTACAATGAAACCAGACCCTCTGTGGCAGTGCACAAGACATAGCAACAGATCAAGTAAAGAAATTAAGAGACACAGCTTTTGCTTTGGTGTGATGGTTAGATGCTGGCTGGACACCAAATGCCCACCAAGCTGCTCTATCACTCCTCTTCTTCAACTGGACAGGGGAAGTAAATATGGCCACAGGCTTGTGGGTCAAGGACAGGGATATCACTCAGCAATTACTGTCATGGGCAAAACAGAATCAACCCACAGAAATTAATTTAACTTATTACAATCAAACTGAAGTAGGATAATGAGAAATGAGAACAAAACATAAAACCTTTGCCCTAACCCTCCCTTTTTCTCTAGAGAGAGGGAACCTGATGTTCTCTACTTCTTCCCCTCAAGCAATGGCAGGGGAAGGGGGATTGTGGTCAGTTCATCACATGTTGTCTCTGCCCCTCCTTCCTCCTCAGGGGGAAAACTTCTCATGCTCTTCCCTGGCTCCAGTGTGGGGAACTCCCTAGGAGACAGTCTTCCGCAAACTTCTCCAATGTGGGCCCTTCCCATAGGCTACAGTTTTTCATGAACTACTCCAGCATGGGTCCTTTCCACAGGGTGCAGTTCTTCAAGAAAAAACTGCTCCAGCATGTGTCCCCTGCAGGGGTCACAGATCCTGCAGAAAACCTGCTCCAGCCTGGGCTCTCCTCTCCATGGCTTCACAGGTCCTGCAAGAACCCTGCTCTAGTGAGGGCTTCTCATGGGGTCACAGCCTCCTTTAAGCATCCAGCTGCTCCAGCACAGAGTCCTCCATGGGCTGCAGGTGGATATCTGCTCCACTGTTAAATACCAGGAGCTGCAGGGGGACATCCTGCCTCACCATGGTATTCACCACCAGCTGCAAGGGAATCTCTGCTCCAGTGCCTGGAGCACCTCCTCCCCCCTCCTTCCTCACTGACCTTGCTGTCTGCAGTTGTTTCTCTCACGTATTCTCATTCCTTTCTCTCAGCTGCTGTTGCGCAGCAGTTTTTACCCCTTCTGAAATATGTTATTCTAGAGGCACTACCAACATTGGTGATGGGCTCAGCTTTAGCCAGAGGGTTGGTCTTGAAGCCAGCTTAAACTGTCTCTGTCCAAGATGGGGACAGCTTCTGGCACCTTCTGTCAGAAGCAACCTCTACAGCCCCTTACTATCAAAACCTTGCTGGGCAAACCCAATACATTTGGAGAAGCAGTTCTGCCAGAGTGAAGTGCTGGATTTCACCCTTAAGGACCTTTCCAGGTGCTTCCTTGGGAGTAAGAGTTGGCAATAAACAACCACAAAACCTCCAACCAATAAGCCAACAAAAAAACAGAACCAGTAAAATGCTTTCCTCCTCTCTTGTTTGGCCCTTTGGTGTCTGCATTTCGACTCCCATGTCCCTTCCTGGTCTCCCTTGTCCAGGAAAGACATCAATGAGCATGGTGTGGGCCCAGCAGGTGAGGGGCTGGGGCACACAAGGGCAGGCTGAGGGAGCTGCCTCTGACCTGCATCAAGAATGAAGGCTCAGGGGTGGACTTGGCTGATGACTTCAGCTGCCTGCTGGCAGGCTGTAGATAGGCTGAAGACTGACTCTCCTCAGAGGAGCTCTGTGGCAGGAGTGGCATCAGAACTAGGAAAAATTCCAGTCAGACAAAAGGAAAAGATGGTCACCAAGAGACTGCTCGAACTTAGCACAGGTGCCCATAGGGATGGTGAAGCTGCAGTACTTGAGTGTACCCAAAAATCTAAGAAACCAGATCCAACTGGGTCTGCTCTGAGAAGGAACATGGATATCAGCAGCCCCTTCAACATACAAGTTTGGGATCTGTCAGGATGCTGTTCTACAGTCTCACCTACCTGACTTGACTTATCATCCAGAGGAGCAAGAGAGATTCAGGGAGGGGGAACAAAGTCACAGAATGTCACAGAATTTCACAGTTTATTCATGAGGAAATGGGCAGTTTCTACCAGAAGCAGAAAAGAAAACCTCTTGCATTACTGAAATATTTACCAGTCTCCCTTCCTCCCAACATTCAGCACATTGAATAATAAAGCTTCTCCCCATTATATTTGGCCTAATGAACACTTGTTGTTACAGTATTAAGCAGTACATAAGGAAGAAGACTCCTGGATATCACACTATGAGGCTGACTGTTTTGAGATGTTAATTTTTTTCATATCACTCACACCCTTAAGAATTCACAGCAGTAACATCAAATTTAAGGCAAAAACTCTTGATTTGAATGACAATAAGCCCTTAAAAGAAAATTCAGATGCAGCAGAGGCAGTCACAAAGCACCAAGTCCCTCTAAGGCCCTGACTCAATACCCCAAACATCCAGGAATCTAGTTCATAATGTGAGAGAAAAAGCATTTGGGTATTATTCTTTGTTGTCCAGCTTGCTTAACCCTCCTACCCTCACAATGAATTGTTGAAAACCCATACTGCAATGGCTACACGATCCTGACCCTCCCAGAAAACCCTGGCCACAAGGCCACCTTTCATTCAGATGAGTCCAGATCAGTGGGTCCTGACCTTCCATTCAGATGAGTCCAGATCAGGGGGTCCTGACACATCGCTGCTGGTTTGGCCACGTCTGGGCAACACTGCTCTTTTTCCCTTCTATTTTTCTACTTGGAACAGTGCTTTCACAAAAGCCTATTTTAGTTTCTACACACTCTTCTCCATCTCCTCCCTCCACTGTCTTCTCGCCTCTCACAACAAATGAATCAAAACTCAGTTTAGGAATTGGTCAATGTTCTCACTCTCTGCTCCGGTCAGACCTCACTTAGAGTACTGTGTCCAGCTCTGGAGTCCTCAGCACAAAAAAGACTTGAGTCTGTTGGAGCAAACCCAGAGAAGGGCCACAAAGATTATCAAAGGGCTGAAGCACCTCTCCTATAAGGAGAGGCTGAGGGAGTTGGGGTTGTTCAGCCTGGAGAAGAGAAGGCTCCTGGGAGACCTTCTAGTACCTGAAGGGCACCTACAAGAAAGCTGGGGAGGGCCTGTTTACAAGGGCATGTAGAAACAGGATGAGCAGCAATGCCTTTAAACTAAAAAAGAGTAGATTTAGACTAGATATAAGGAAGAAATATTTTACAATGAGGGTAGTGAAGCACTGGAACAGGTTGTCCAGCGAGGTGGTAGATGCCCCATCCTTGGAAACATTTGAGGTCAGGTGGGATGGGGCTTTGAGCAACCTGATATAGTCAAAGATGTCCCTGCTCACTGCAGGGGGTTGAACTAGGACCTTTAAAGGTTCCTTCCAACCCAAACCATTCTATGATTAAGAAGTTCAGAAGAAAAAGCAGCTTTCCAGAAAAAAAACACTGCAGTTTGGTCCTGGCACAAAAGTCTTGCTGTACACACTCTGTAAATCCAATGTGCCAGATACACTGGGTGTGTGGACGCATCCTCAAAATGGCTCAACTGGCTGCAGAATGCAATATATCTGCCCTGCTGGGAAAGGCTGCTCCACAGGGACCTTCTTTAAGCCAAAGGGCCTTGGTGACATTAGGGTTTGGACATAAAGGACTTAAATACATCCTTTCCAGTGATCCTCTGTGAAAAGTAGAACTTTAATCCTTTTGCTTCTGTGCATTCCCAATTGAAGTTTCACATCTCAAGGATTATAATAGTTCATTTGCAAAAGAAAAAAAAAATAAATTTAAAGATGTATCTTCAATCTTCTTCCCCCTTAATTACTCTATAATAGTTCTTGTGATAAGAAACAAAATCATGAGAGAAACAGAAGCAAATCGCAAGCTAATCAACACGGGCAACCTGTTCTGAATCCCTGTAAAAAAATGAGGGGGCACTGGGAAGGTACCCATGTTTTGCTCTCACATGACAGACAACTGGAACAAAGAATGCAACTGTAGAAATAGAAAGAGTTACATCCCCAGAGAATCCTGTAATATGTTGCAGCTCCTAAGGAGCTGTAACCCTATAAAGCCGTACAAGAGCAGAAACCCTTTTTCTTACAATGATCAGGAATACGAGACACAGGAAGGATAAATCTGGACAGAAGATGAATAAACATTACTTAATGGCAGCCTAAAAGGAATGCCAACTACCCATACTAACCATGTAACATGTTGCACATGACCAATTTCTGCAAAGATCAATAAAATACTGCCTGACGGCCATTCAGTGTCAATAGTATGCTCTCACAAGATTTTATTATTGCTATTTCAAACTTTGACTAAAGCTTTCAAGATTTCCTGCTTTGCTAGAATACACATGCCATAGTAAAAATAATGAAAAAGCCAGTAAGCTGTCCATTTCTTCTAAGCCATTCAGAGACCTCCTGCATGAGCGTGACAGTCTTCAACCACCCCAAGCACTACTTCCCTGTTGAATTTCTGTAACAATTTGATGAACAAGAAATGATTTATTTGATTTCCATTTCCTCCCTTCACTCCTTTCCTTCTCCCTCTTTCTCTCTTATCTCCCTTCCACAAACAGGAGGAAAAGAAAAGCAAAGCAGGGGTTTTATTACAGAATGAGTTGGTTGAAAGCTATTACAGTGTGCAACTACAGTAAGAGGCAGCTGCACTCCTCACACATCAACAATAGTTAACTCCCCCCACCACGGAGTATTTCTATTCTGGAGTTAATACCAGATAACACAAAGCTTTGCTTTAGAAGAAACCACTAGAAGATTGAAGATATCCATGAATAGAAGGATATAGGCAAAGAGCACAAGATACAAACTGATGCAGAATTCCCTGAATAGGCCTTATAGTATTTTCTGCCTTACTGCTGACATCTTGCCTTTCACAACTTTACGGGTTTTGGTTGTATTGAGAAGTATTTTTTGGGGGGCATTAAAAATAAGCTGTTCAAATGAATAAAGCTTTTTTTCTCTTTCAAAGCAGATAAACTCTAATCATGATTTTCTTTCCCAAATCACAGCTATCAACACTGCTTGTCCCAACTCTTTGGCAAAGTTACAGGATTGCAAGAAATACAGTGCACTCAAATGCTGCTGGCCTTGGAGCACACAGAGGCAAACTCCACTATTCAAAGTCTGTTCTGTGCTCTCATTTATAATGGTGACTTAAAGATGTTTAGCACTTCACAATACATAATAAAGACAAAGATTTAGAGCCTCAAGCACTTTACACAACTTTACATCTCCCAATCCTGTAATTGCCACTGTGTGGCTGGGTCAGAACTAAGCAGAAGCACATGAATGCTATACATTAATTGCTATGCAAATTAAATGAGAGGGTCACAAGTTCAAAAGAGGTCAAGGAGGGCTGTTGAAGGATGGAAGAAGCTTTCTGCACATGGTGCTGGGGAAGATAAAAGCTTGTGCCTTGAAGCTGTCTAAGCTCTGCTCTCTGCCCAGCTGGAGCCAGACAAAACAAACCCAAATGGGAGCTTTCAGCATTGCACTCCAGTCAAGGTGAAGAACACTGCCCTCAACACTCCTCTTAATTCAGGAAACCACAACTCTGCTACCAAAGCCCTATTAACCAGTACTGGCTTTTTTTTTAGGCCACCCAGAAGCTGGTCATAGCCCTTATCCCTTTTGTAACTGTAGATAGCATGATTTACTTCACCTCTGCAACAGAGAAAAGAATGAACACACAAACAATCTAACGCACTTGCACATATAGGCACATTTGCCCTGAACACCAGGGATTAAGTTCAGTATGGAAAACATACTTGCTCACTTCTCTTGATTCATCCTTCTTACCGTTCAGAAGAAAAAGCCCTTCAGTTTTGCAAATATACATGAAAATGAGCATTCTCTGTTTCCTTCACCAAGTGTTCTGCTTCTGATCTGCCCATCCTAGGATGGGCATCCTAGGATGCTTCTCTCTTTGTCTCTGCTTGCTTTCTTTCAAAACATTCAAGAACTCCTTGCTAGGTAATTACTCCTACCTACCAAGTTCCAAATGAGGTGATTTCAGTGACAATATAATCCTGTTTCGCTCTTATAAAATCACAGAATCATCCAAGCTGGAAAAGACCTTCAAGGTCATTGAGTCCAACCAATAACCCTACTCTACATGTCCACTGCTAAACCATGTCCCTAAGCACCTCATCTACATGACTACTTATCAGGCTCTGCTCTGTTATCTGTATTCTCTTGATTAAATCCATCGTAAAAGGACACACATTTATGTAATATAAGCTTTATCAGAAACACACACATTAAACTGCCTAAAAGCCCCACGCCCGTTATGGACATACGTTACTCAAACATCATTTCCAGTGAGAAATACATACCCTTACATTAACTGGGATATCAGAATAAGGTTTAAGTAGGCAATACTAGTTTTCCCCGAGAGCACAGATTCCCTTTCTCAATACCAAGTCGTTATAACTGGACATATTTCCTGTGTGCTACTTAAAGACACTGGTAAAACACAGGTGATAGTGTAGCTGATAAAATACTCATCTGACCTAATCACAGTGACTTAAGTTTACTAGACAACAAAGATGAGAATTCTGAGATGATAAAGTTAGAAAAAACATTTCACAAGGTGCGTGTTGGCTACATTTTCCAATTATTTTATCCTAAATACACCTGTCTTCTGTTGCTTTATGGAAAATACATTTACATACTGACCAGAAAACCTAAAAGCAAACCCTTATCTTCCAAGTCTGCATATTCTCTACCCACAAACCAAGTTGCTGCCGTACCAATACCTCACCCAGCACGTAAGGAAAACAAGCGAAGGAAAAGATAAAATATATAGCCATACAGTTTAACCATAAGGTTTCACTCTTTTAACCCTATCTTACATCCATCTACCTGCATCTGTAAATACATTCCTTTTTTTTTTTTTTAAACCTGCAAATACTGGAGGTCACTGAATAGAGAAGGAAAATTTTTCTCTACTGCAAATGAAATGATATTTACAGAGCAACATAGTCTGTGCATGGAACAGCAATGAATGGAGTTACAAGAAACACTTGCTTCCAAGATATTTAACCATTTTTTAATACCGTGAGCCTACTACACATAAAGCACATTTTTCTTTACCCACAATTATTTCTTTTTCAGTTATGTGCAATCAAGTCTTGTGCATATCCTATAAAATGACAACTCACACATTTAAAGCCAAGTTCTCTAACTAAACATGTTAACAGTTATTTCAGCAGTATATCTTCTAATGCCTACATCTCCCTGAGAAAGTACACCAATAATACATTTACAATGGGCAACACAAACTACTGCAGAACATAAAAATTAACTAAAATTATACTTACTGTAACCTGGGAAGCATCCATGAATTGTAGGCCAAAGTAATCAGTTTCCACAAGGTCCAAATGATACACAATCTGGTCAAACAACTCCTGTCCCTTTGCATTTTTCTGTAAGAGGAAAGAAAGTGGGCTGTTGGTTGTTTGGTTTGCATTTTTTTGTGTGTGGGTTTCATTTTAAGTTCAAACAGGGGAGAGGAGATGCACAATGCAAACCAGTATCTAAACTAGTTCTATTTATTCTAAATAATTGTATTGGCATTTCTTTTTTATTAGGGTGACATGTTGTTCCTGTCTGGAGCTATTCCAAAAGCATCAGACTTCACTCTCAAATAAAACTTTCAAAGTTCACTGTAGCTCAAAGTGTAGGAGAGAAATGAAAGGCTTATGTCCTGTAAGTGTCCTAAGTCACAGAGTCAACATTTTAAACCCCAGGAAGCCAAATTCTCCAGGAAAAGCCTGCTTGCCATAGTGCCTGCAATCTGCTGGCTGTTATCACGTGTCAGCTGCAGTCATGCAGTGCCATACCACCACCACCACGCAAGCTGCAAAATAAATTCTGGACAGCTTGAATATTTGAAAGAGTACTGTGAGGAAAATTAATGGAATTAGATAAGAAACTTTCAATAACATTGCTAATTGCAATCATATTTACAGCCTTTAAATGGAGAAAAAAAAAAAGGCAAAAAGAAAAAGCTACAATTATTACTTGGCATTCCACCTGACACACATAGGCATGGCAACAAAACTAACCCCAGTCACGGGCTACAGGTACCAGTAGGAAAGTGAGCTGATCTTAACGCTAGGCTGCACTGGCCTGTGTACTTGTTCTGAGGTTAAGCCAAGAATTTAGATATAGAGTGCTTCAACTTCAAGCAGCAAAGTTTGAAGGTTACAAGTAGATAAGAGTAAGAGTAACAAACCAATTCTTCATTCAAACCCTGTTGTGTTACTTGGAAAAGGAGGTTTTCAAGTTCCCGAGCAAAAAAAACCCAAACCGACAACAAACCCTTGGCTAAAAATACATGAGATAATACATGAGATGATGATAAATCTCAGTAAGAGACTAGGAAAAGCTACCAGGAAAGTACAGATCTGGATCCACTTTTGTGCCTGCTGTCCCTCATACACCTTCGGGGATTTCTGAAAATGTTTTTAAGCTCTAACATATTAGGCATTCCCACTTCATCCCAAACTGTAGCAAGTCACTGATTTCAGCTGAAGGAGAGCTCAACAGCATGCAGTTCCTTTGGAGTTTGGCCTTCTGCACAGAAGCAGCATCAATCTTAACATGCAGAATTTCTGTCCAGGTTTCCTAGCTGCCTAAATCTGTCTTCTCCAGAAAAAGACAAGATGAAGAGTTTCATCTCTCTCTGTTTTTCCAAGAAGGTCAAGCAATCTGAGGTGTAGGTAGTAGATTTTAAGTTGAGGGGAGGGTTTTTTTGTTTGTTTGGGGTCAGCTTGTTTTGTTGGTTTTGTTTTACTAACAAAGCAGAAGCACAGAATTGAATCTCATAAAATTTCAGGAACAGCATTAAGAGCTCCACCAAAACAAGTCTCATAAAAGCTTAAAACAAGCATTAAGGGCTCATCTTAAGATGCCGCTTGCTTTATTATTTATATTTTGGGGATGGGGGGGTAAAAGGTGAATAATAAACATTCCCAATCAAAGTTCAACAAGCCATTGAAGTATATGAGAATACAACAGCTGGTGCATACTGGTGTGTACTGGGAAGGACTGGAGTGCGGCTGCAGGGGGCTTCTTAAACCATCTTTATATGTGAAATAATTGCTATAAACAAAAAGGTTTTCTAAAGTATCCAGAATTGATTTTCCTCATATGCAGTAAATTCAGCACTTGTTAAAAGAAGCCAAACCAAAGCACAACAGAATTCTAACTGATTCTGCTCAAATGAAGGAGGAGAGAACCCTACAAAACAATAAAAGAGGCAAGATGGGAGGAATTTGCAAAACTAGGAAAAACTGACTTGATGCCCTATGGTCGCTCTATTATTCCTGGTTGCTTGCTTTATGAGATTAACTACCAGTATGTTTATCTTCGACTGCCACATACCCAATAGAAACCAGAAAGCACACTCCACCTTCTGTACCCAAATAGTAGTTAATGTTCAACACGTGTGTTACGTGGAGAACAGCTCTGCACCGCACGGCTAAACCATAAAGTGCAGGATTACATACACAGCCTACAGGAGACTATAACATTCAACTTGTCACTAAATGAGCCTTCCAAGAAACTCATACTCTTTACATGATAAAGCTGCTGCAGCCAGCAAATTGGCGACAAAAAAACCTTTGAGATGTTACACTAAAGGGGGAGATAAAAGTAATTAACTCCTTTCCTCTACTAACAGTACAGGATGACCAATTCTTCTTTTCTTCTTCCGCCTCTTCACTGCCTGATAATATGGGAACTCGTACTGCAGAATGATAAACTGGTACCTGTGCATGAAATGGGTGGTGCAGGTAAACTAGAAGGGTTTTTCCTCAGGAATTACACTCATAAAATTGGTCCCTAATGGAAAAAGTGTCCATATTATGAGAAACTTCTGATTTTCACTGTCTTTTCCTCCTCCCCTCATTATAGATAAGAGAGAAGATAAAAAAAAATTTTCCTCTTTCAAAACCTGGTACCACATAAAGCATAGGAAACTGATTTCATGCAAGATATTTTCCTAGTAGATCTACTCAGCTGGAATTTAATGAATCACACTTTCTCTATAGACCTTCAACTTGTGGAAATTTTTTGAAGATAGATCTTTAAAATCCTAACCTTAAACTAAGAATATTTTACAGTCCTACCTCACAGAAAGATGGTTCAGAAGGGTCAGATGTAAAAGCCCTGAAAAACTT
>VWZY01003720.1:636670-657838 GCA_013399075.1 Chloroceryle aenea | reverse complement strand
AAAAAGTACATAGCAACAAACAATATACTACTATATATAGTTACTACTTTGCTGTTATGAAAGCCACTATAATCGGGAGCGGTGATGTAAGAAAAGCTGTAAAACCTTGCTTGTTTTTGTGGTTGGTTTTATTTTTGTTGTTTTGTCAAAAAAAATTAAACCAGTGCTAGTTTCTGATGGCAGCATTCCCTATAACCCAGGAGAACCTGTGTGAGCACCATGAAACCTGAATTTCAAATGTCTGGTTTACAAACAAAACTACAACCACAACCCAAGGTACAAACTGAACTCGCATGTGGCAGTCACTTGTGTTCCCTTTTGCCTCTTTGTCCTTGAAGAAATACAGACTGAATTACATTTGCAGGTTGGGAAGGTCCACGATAATGAGCAACTACTGAAAGTTTAAAAAGGAAAAAAGGAAAAAAGGAAAAAAGGAAAAAAGGAAAAAAGAAAAAAAGGAAAAAAGAAAAAAAGAAAAAAGAAAAAAAGAAAAAAAGAAAAAAAGAAAAAAAGAAAAAAAGAAAAAAGAAAAAAGAAAAAAAGAAAAAAAGAAAAAAAGAAAAAAAGAAAAAAAGAAAAAAAGAAAAAAAGAAAAAAAGAAAAAGGTGTCTCTCATGTCAGTCGGCCCTGTTCTGCCTGACAGTCAAGCCAGTTTCCTGCACTCTCTATCCTGGAAATCCTTCTCAAATTACCTGCATCATATTTTCGATGCCATGAATCATGGTCCCAAAGAAGAAATTATTAGGTTTAATGAGGGTTTATTGCTGGCTCCTCCTACAAGGACTCAAATCAGCATGGGTATACAGCACCTTGTAGAGCCACAGGGACAGCTGTTAGGTCAAGATTTCAAGCAGGCTAGATTTTTAGCTGCCAACGACTTCCAGTCTTCCAGTCTCGGGAAATCTATGGAAATTCTTGTCAGCTAAAACCTGACAAAACAAAGATTAACTTCTCTAATTAGAAACTCTTCCAGACATGACATGTGAATAGGCAAGAAGTTTGAACACGCTTTTGGTGGACATGAAGGAAAAGGCAAATTCATCAGCCAGGGCCATTTTATACCAACTGACTCTGTCGAAAGGGGCTGATCAGTGTTGATAGAAAAGTTTTTCCAAAGGGCATGGAAAGGGGAAATACAAGAAAGAAATGAGTTAACTAGTTAGTGCAGATATAGCAAAACTGATGACACTCAGAGCACACATAAGCAAGCTGCCGAGCTTCTGTGCACACCTTCCCCAGCCGAAGTGCAGTCTGTAGCAACCAGGCACCCTGCACTACGGGAACCCAGTGGAGGGGCTCAAACTGCTGAGAGTCGCACAAGGGAGCTCAGATTACAGCATTACAAACCAGCTATCAACAGATTTCATAGATAGCTGAAGTTGTGCTTGAGAAAACAACTTGGCAAATAGGCCAGGAGGTACATGAAATAGAATGCAAATTGACAAAATGGTTAACAACAACAAAAAAAAGGAAAATAAACTACTGCCAAGAAAAATGTCAAAGCCAATTAAGTGCAACGTGTCCCCAACAGAATAGCAAGTAGTAGCAGAAATTAGTAGGTAGGGCAGATTTAGTTTATGTATCTGCAATACATCAAATATTTTTGCAGAGTGGGTTGCTATGATCTCACGGTCACAGACACTGGGTGTCTAACTTACACTAACACTAGTAAGTTAGTAAAAGAGAATTTGTAGCTAGCAACCTGCTCCACAGGTCTGCATTGCTCCAGAGCAATTCCCTGCTCTGACAGCATCCACATTTCCTCTCCTTGGCATTTCCCGGAAGAGGGCAGTTGAGTACGTTTACTCAGTCCTCTTACACCTGAACTGTTAGTAACTGATTTTTCAAACCTACAACTGCTGACCACATTGCTTAGTACTGAGGATTTGCTTTGCCTTTTAACAGTCACTGGCAATGATGTTTCCCAGCATTTCAGACCTACTACAGGCTAAACATGCATAAAGCCATCTGGGATTCTAAATTAGCCTTGACTCCCAGTGCTCATTAGCATCTGTTCTTTAACTTGCTTTCTTCTAGGTAGTCAAGCCTTCAGTTTCTCAAACACATTCACGTGTACTGAAAGCAGTATTTGCTTAATTTTAAGCACAAAAAAAATTGCAACTCTTTCTACAATCTTCTAAATCTTTTCATGAGGTCCCCTGGGGAGTGTGTGGGACAGACACCACTCTCCGCACCTTCTAAGCTTGGGTCACTGGGGGGTATGTGTAAACACACCATCATTTTGGTGTCTCTCACCCTTCTCCCAGGAGATTTAATCCACAGTATGTGGAGAGAGTTGCATTTTTATGTTTGAAATTAGGCAAATATTGCTTTCTTTTTATATACAATAAATTCAGTTTCAAGACTAAAAGCAAAGCAAGCTATTTCTTAACACGTCATACTTCCATGAGGTTGGCTAACTTGCTCCAAGCTACGTGAAGATGTTATGTCATGCTCTTACCAGTCAACCACGGACTCAAGGTTTCAGTTCTGGCTGCAACCTCACTTGAAAATGTGACACTGTTCAAATAACCATTAAGCTTCTCAACCTGTCGTGCCAGTAACAGTAGCATTGCTTCAGAGCCTGCTACTGCATGCAAATTATGTTTAAATGTAGTACAGGCCATAGAAACAAGCAGCATTCCAGAACATGTCCAGAAGAAAATGCAATCGATGACGCATGTGAACTTTTAGCTGAAGAACAAAATTCCTTCTAGCCCCTTTGAGAAATTAACTAAAAACAATAGCCAAAATTCCCTTAAACCTCCCCCTGCAAAAACAAAAAACAACTAACAAAAACAAAAGAAACAAACACAACCCACAAACAACAAATGACAAATGTGTCACACACACCACCAAAATCCCAGCCCTTCAGCAGAACACTCACAAAAAATTCCCCTGAATGGCATGTGCTGATTATAACCTTAAAAGCACAAACATTTTGCTCCCACTCATTTTTGTCAAGGTCCCAAACTAAAATTGCTATTTCCTGAGCAAAAGAAGCTCAGGAAAGTTAAACAGCACCTCAAAAAATAACAAAACAGCAAAGGAAAACAAACAAACAACAAATCCCGACCAATAAGGCAAGCCACTTCAAATTAGCCTCAAAGACTATGATAAAACTAGAACTCACAAGTCGCATCACATCAAGGGGACAGGATGGACATCAAATAAAGAAACAGCACGCTGCCATTTAAGTACATTCTCTCTGCTGGTGGACTGGCACACAGTGTAAGAGAGCTGGCTTTCTGTGACTAAGATGCCAATGAGAATTTGCAGACAATCCCCAAGCAGTGGGTATAGTAAACATCACTACTGCTGCACAGCAGCATTTCTCAACAGCACTCAAATTCTCATCTCTCCTCCAATTACCAGCACTGGACTTCTAGTCAGATCAAGATAACTTTACTGTGCTAGAATGACATTGGCCAAGTCTCTTGCAACAGGCCAAGCCTTCTACCTGCTATATGAGGGCAATGAATAAAAAACCTCCAACAAAACATCAAAGTAATCAAAACAACAAAAACAAACAAACCAAAAAATCAACAACAGCAACAACAAAACACACACGAGAAAACCAAACCACAAAGAATTAAAGGTGAGGAAGAGTAATAGTCTATTTTCAAGCTCTGCAATAGGAACGAAGAAAGGATTTTTAATTATTTATAAAGTACAAGCTCACTGAAATGAATCAAAGATTAGAATGGCAACAGAGCATCATAGAGATTATGCAGAAAGCATAGCAGAGAGGGAATTACCTTCCATGCAGAACAACCTCTAAAGAGCCCTAAACCATGCCAGGTAATCTGCTGGAAAGAACTCAAAAGTACAACAACACTTCAGACACAAAACAGATACAGATACAAGTCAGGTGAGATTTGAAAGCTGAGTATAGGGTTTCCTTCTCCAGTTCACACATCCCAGCTTCCAGCCACTTCCTTCTCCACCTCCAAAACACATTCTGCCTCTTCCTCAGGTGAGTCAATACAACACATGGACCAGCTCTCTAAAATGATCTGTACGATGCTAACTTTTTCTGAAAGCCACTTCTGCACAGTTATTTTCAAGATACGTACTTCTGCTAACTAAGAGTTACAGTGCAGCCCTTCAAAAGCTAATTCTCATGGCATACCTAGAGCCTCAGAAGTCCATTTTCCTGGTGAAGAAAGGAGCATGAAACTATCATACCTTACGGCCTACGTTTTCTGGAAGGGACCTCATCACTTGCTTAGTTTTTTCAGGGAAGGTATTAGGGCTGCTCCGGACTGGACACAGATGGTTCCAGCCATTTCCACAGCAGACCCACTGGCCGCTGGAGGTGGTGGGAAGGAAGTGGATTCAAAAGTCAGGAGTGAAGGACTGGACTTGAGCCTGGAAAAGAGTTGTCTTTATCTTGACTGATAAGATTTCTTGCCCTTGTTTTTTCTCCCTATTTTCTTCCCCCATCCAGCAGGGGCTGGCTGTTGGCTAAGGCTAACCCATCACAATGAGGAAAATCCTTATGGAAGGCAATTGTGCATTTCGATCAAGTCAGCAGTCATCTGAAGGGCATGCTGTCTTTGAAGAGCCTTTAATCTCTCAAAAAGCCACATGAAGAGCAAGCAGATTATTACTGTGATGGGTGTCCTGTAAGTGCAATTACTATTGGCAACATTAGGATAAGCACTGACATTTTTATTATATTGGACTCAGATGAAGGTGAGAGTTTCTGTTGACTGTCCCTATCACCTACATACACTACTGACAACACAGACCTCATCCAAGAGAAAAGCACTGTCAACACTTCTAAATGGGATCCTCAGGCAACAGATAAAAACTACAATCAGCTACAGAACAAAGTGGTAAAAAAAAATCCTTACTTGTAACTTTATGTTCTAGCAGTGGGTCCAGACTCCTGTTTTTACAGATATAGAACAGTTACCTCATCATATTTCTACACTCCGAGGCACAATAAAAAAGTTATTTGTACAGAAAGATTCTTTTTTACCCTTAGACTGCCAGCTCCCTCTCCTGACCTGCCTGAAATACTACATGCCCCTCAGGTTCAAGCACACAGCTGAGAAAACACAAAGAAGCTACTAGGATGAGGAGAACAAAAAAAAAACCATTCTGAGACTACTTAACCTACATGATTTCACTCAAAATACAATTTACAGGTCTGCATCCCCAGAGGTAGACACAGAACTTGATACAGGTAAGCTAAAAGCGTTGAAGTGGCAGCCACCTCTAAGAGACAATACCAATCACATAATGTTACACTTCCCTTGCATGACTTGCCCATTGCCCTCCAAATCACAATGGGACACAGGTGCCACTGCTGGAGAACCAGAAAAGATTCTAGGTAATGACTTTAGATTGCATTTGAGAAATAACGCAGAACACTGGCGTAAGCTAAGCTGTTCTAAGAGAAGAAGGAGAAAGAGACAAATGCTATCAAGAGAGAATCCCAGGAGACCTTACCAAAGCCTCGTGCTTTCTTATGCTAAGGGCAGTACTAAAGTTTCAATAGAAAACTTTGATTTCTTACGTCTGAATTCGAATGTTCCATGAGTAGAAACAGAATATTCCATATGGACACATCTTTCATGTACATTATGCATGTATATGTGCCTGACGACTCTTTCCATTTATTTTTTTTTCCACTTGTCATAAAGGACACTTCTGACTGTCTACAATAAAATGGTTTACTGATAAGGCTCTACTGGCAGCCTTCCTCTAGCATATTCACAGCTAAGACCAGCAGTAATGCTCAGACAGACAGATGTGCAATACAAGCCAGAAGCAAATGAAGTTCAAAGATGGGAAACATAGATGCAGTGACCACAGAGGGAGCTTAGAACTTGAGGACAAAGCTCTAAGGTGGTCCTTCTTCAGAAGCTCTACAGAATTAAAATTCAAAGACAAACTCTTCTAGAAGCTACATATTTATTCAGTCAGCCAACAGACTTCAGCACTCTTCACTCTTTGTTCTTGCATAGACTAAGTCACAGATCTCTCCAAAGAATCAACTTCAGTTATTTGCTTCTTTATGAAGAGAAATAGAAATCCAGAGATTCAGAAAAGTCAATGAAACCTCTTAAACTACAGGTTTATAATCAGCAGTTTAAAAAACAGAGAAAAAATAGGGAAGTTTGTCACTCAAAATATTTTATTTAGTGGTCAGCCAGGAAGATATAATTGTTTTTAAACATAAACATAATTAGCTATATGCAATTAAGGAATATCACTACAAATTACCTTTCTAGCCAGAAAGATGATGTAATAGGAACTGCCATGTGGTTTTCATAAAAACAAACAAACAAAACACCCCCAAAAAAACCCGAACAAACCACAACAACTCAGTAGCAATAATTTCAAAAAAGTTAGCAATAACAATAGCTCAAGCTTACAGAAATCACCTCACAGATGATGTCACTGCTCAGTGAAAAAAATTTTTCAATATACTGAACCTTGGTTTGGCATTAGAAGTCCCAGCACTCCAATCTCACTGCTGCAACAGAATTACATGAGACAAGACAAATCCTTATCGTGCTGAAGTTAATTTCTTTTTCTGTTACAAATATTAAGATCTGAAGGAGAAATTGACACCTTACAGCACTGAAGTAGGCATCGCTACACAATGTTATGTTTATCTTAATTCTGATGACTGATATGTCTGGGTTTTGGTTTTTTAAATTAAAGAAAAAACCCCACATTTAAGTTAGAAGTTCTGACTGTCAACATGAGGAGCAGAAAGACTTCATTATAACAAACTGATTTCTTATATTTCATGCCAACCAAGAGGCTGAGAAGATAACAGCAGTGATTACCAGCAAAACCTCTGCACCCACAGTTACAACGCAGAAAAGCACAGTATTGATCAGAATCTGGCAGAGTGACATTTTTGAAAAAGACCAAAAAGAGGAACCACAGCTCTGCACAAGTGTCAGACTTCTCCCATCAGGTTCCCTGCAAACTGCATTTTTTTCTGCCTACTTGGAGGGAATATCATATGCTGGCACTTCCTTTGGATGTAATTTGAAAGACTGCCTTCACAATTTTTTTAGGCAAAAATAGAGATGAAAACACATGATGAAAGGTATATAGTACATGTACATTCCAGAGAATATAGATAGATTAGCAATAGTTAGAAGGCTACCCTGCGTATGGTTTGATTTGAAAATCCATTTGCAGCAGGCTGCAGTTTTCAGTGATCTGTAGGAAGGTTTGAGTTTTGTCTCTCACTCTGAGGTTTGGCTGCCTTGCCTGTCTCCATGCCATTAAGCAGATTCTGGCCCTTTATGTGTCAGGGGCAATAAAACAATATCTGAAAAACTACAGTTAAAGTTAAACCCAAGTACCATGAAGGAGTAAAATACACCACTTCCAGCAGAAGCTCACATTCTTGAATCAGACCAGAATGCAAAACACAGGAAAACTTCAGCATCACGACAGTGATTGACAGAGATTCGGTGGAACTCATTAAGCTGGCAAGGGTCCCGATTCACTGTGACGGGTTAATGGGGCATTCCTATTTCACTGGCTCTTTCCACCTGGGCATTTTACCTCAACAGCAGTTTTGCTACGCTTGACAACTTTGGCAAAAATCTTTTTCTCAGAGTCTGGACCTCAAGACAGATCACATCAAACACTTCAAATTGGCCAGTCCCACATGGCTGAACTGCTACTGTTGCAATTATTTAAAATGACAACTTGGGTCTTTTACACAAACGTATGGGGTTTTTTATTAATTAAGGGAAACAAGTGGTAAATTCCTCACTCACAGTATGAATCTATCAGACCATGCATGGTCAAGTCCATATCCAAAAGCCACTGTAACATGAAGCTACTTCACAGCACAGCTTTTAGTTGGAGGGATAATGAACCAGCTAAAATTCAAATCACTTTGTGGGGACCCCAGCAAAGGCTATACCACTCTTTTTTTTTTCAGTTGCAATACAGCCTCTGTGCAGGTATTAGCAAAACCCTTTGTTTATACAGCAGGCAAACAAAATCCGTAAGGGGTTCTGTCTCAAAATAATTTTATTTCACAAAGGGAGTGACCACAGGAACAGAGAATTGCCACAAACAATATTTACTTAAATATTCTATCAATATGCAATCATACCTAAACCATCAGCATTGATACCAAGTGTTCCAACTGTCTGAAAAGTGACTAAGTCACCAGATGATCAGATATTGCTGTCCTAAATCTCTATTCCAACACTAATCATAGAATGGTAGAATACCAGGTTGGAAGGGACCTCAGGGATCATCTGGTCCAAACTTTCTTGGCAAAAGCACAGCCTAGGTGAGATGGCCCAGCACCCTGTTCAGCTGAATATTAGAAGTGAAAATACTGGGGACTCCATCACTTCCCTGGGAAGACTTAACAGAAACAATGGTTCTTACTTCCAGGTGTGGACAAGAGTCAAAAGCAAACTCCAGTTCTTGTGTTGGAGCAAAGTTATGCAAGTCAAACTCTGTGACAGTAGTGACAATTCTGCTGTCTAATGGCTTTTAAATGGCACCACCAACACAGCTGACTTCAAAGTCATACACATGTAGCCAGCAGAGCCTTTAAGCGCAACCAAACAGAACACTGCGCCAATGACGCAGGAAGAAGTGTGTCAACTCTCTTGTTCAGCTGCATCAATTCAGAAAGAGACAGCATGTGATAAAGTTTATTCAGGCTGAGCAGCAAAGCACATATGACTGTTGATACAGACAGAGAATGTGCAGATTAACTCAGTTTTTCATCTCACTGTATAGAAAATAACATATGTTGGGGGAAAACAAGCAATTTAGATGAAGAGAGTGATAAGCTGAATGCTCAATCACTTGCCAACCATGCACACTGAGGATCTTAAAATATGCCCTCTTTTTAAATCTTGGATGAAAGACCAGCAAAAGTTGTTTATCTCAACTGTGGGGTTTTCAGCATGATCTCCCACAACATCCTTGCATCCAAGCTGGGACATTGTAGTCTAAATAGGTGCATTATTGTGGATGGCTGGATCACTGGGTTCAAACAGTAGCAATTACTGCTTTGCATACTATCTGGAAACCATCTGTAAGGGGAATGCATCAGGGTTTTATCCTGGAACCTTTCTTGTTTAACCTTCATCTACCCTATTGAGGAAGTGATAGAACACATCTTCACTAAATTTTTGGAAGAGACCAAGCTGGGGTCTGCAGGTATCTTCTGTGAAGGCAATATACAAGGACACTCACAAAGCAGAGACATCAGGAAAAGGCCACAGTGATGTTACGAGTCTGGATTATATGACCCATCAGTCAAGACAAGTATAAGATCACTACCATGACAGGCAAAACAGACTCAGCTTGGGGAATATTAATTCAATTCAGCATGGAACCCTTCCACGGGCAGAATCTTTCAGGTACGGACTCCTCCAGTGTGTCCCCCCCAGGGGATACAGTTCCTTCCAGAAGCCTGCTCCAGTACGGGCTCTCCACAGGGTCACAGCCTCCTTCAGTCATATCTACTTGTTCTGGCCTGGGGTCCTCCATGGGCTGCAGGTACATCTCTGCTCCCCTGTGACCTTCCGTGCACTGCAGGATGGCAGCCTGCCTCTCTGTGGTTTTCACCGCTGGCTGAAGGGGATTAAGACTCTGCTCTGGTGACTCGAGCACCTCCTCCCCCCTCCTTCCCCACTGACCTTTGTGTTGGCAGGGCTTGTTGTTATGTTTTTCTCTCTCTCACAGCTGCTGTGCAGCATTTTTCTCCCCTTCTTAAATACGTTATTACAGAGGTGCTACCAACATCACTGATGGGTTCAGCTTTAGCCAGTGACAGCTTCATCTTGGAGCCAGCTGGAACTGGCTCTGTCCAACATGCGTACAGCTTCTGTCATCCTCTCACAGAAGCCATCCCTCCAGATCCCTGCTATGAAAACTTCACCATGTAAATCCAATACAAATGCCTACCCTCCCCATCAGGCTCCACAGTCCCACTCTCAGCATCAAGGCTTGTCATACAGCATGTACAGATTACTAAGCCTTTGGTACGAGGTTCAAAATAGCCAGAGTTGAGGGGGGATGGAGAGTCAGGAGCCACCTTAGTCACTCTCACTGTCCTAGCTCGAAACAAGCTCATCTTAGATCTGCCATACTCATTGTTACAGAAAGGCAATACTCTGTACTCATCATAAAACAGACCACTGAACTCATGTCCTCAGTGAGTGATAAAAACTCTTTCACTCTCTGAGAAACAGGATGGTGCCTTTGTCTCTCTCATCCTCCCTCCCCAGCCCCAACATTCAGAGGAGGAAGTGACTCTTATTCAATAACTAGGGGCATTCAATGAAAAGACAACTTTTATAAGTTATTCTGAAGTGAAAGCACTCTCTCCTTCCTGCCCAGAGATTCCATACAAAGTGACTTGTCAAGGCTGCATAAGCCACAGAGTCAGTGGGGAGTGCACATGTGGCTGCAAGCAACATCAAATGCTTTCCAGCCTCATTTTCACCACATCCATGGGCTCCATGGGTATTTGAAATTGCCCTTCCCCAGACTGAGCTACTTTCTCATTCCCAGTTAATCCATTTTCCCTAGAAAAATCATGAAAACACAAAATTTACAAACTACAGCATGATGAATATTTAACACCTTAAAAACGTTGTTAAAACTTTGTTACTTTAAATGTAAACCTAGGTTTAGATTTATTATCTCCCAATCCATGTGAGTCAAACTCTCCCGCCTTCCTCCATCCCTTAATCTAAGCTTCTTGCAAGTGAACAGACATAAGACTGACAGTTTGCTGGTACCAAGCTTTTCCTGACTTTGACTGTAACTCACACTGAATTAATGTAGTTTTGTTTACAATGCAGCATTTAGAAGCAAAGCATCTCTCATGTCATGTTCCACTGTTCTTCTAGATTTCCTCACTGTTAAAGCTGCTGGTTGGTTTGCATTTTCAGGATAAACCGTGAACTAAGGTGAGTATTAACTGAAGGAATTTGCTGAAGCAAAAGGACAATGGTAGACAAACTCTAACTTGATGTTATTTTCCTCCAAAGTCTCTATTTAGTCAAGTCTAAGTGCACAAGAAATGGAAGCCTAACTACACAAAGCAAGCATTAAAAAAAAAAAATAAAAAATTGGTATAATCCATCTGGTTCCTGAAACATCAGGTCACACAACAATTTTCAGAAAGATGCATGTCAAATCATGCTTTGTTTTAACCCAACAGTCAAAGCTAAAAAAGTGATCTTTCGAAGAGCTGCCAGTTGTCTTCAAGACCCTGGAAGGGATACACAGGTGAAGGAATGAGTTACAGCTTGTTTACATTTTGCATACTGACCACGAAAACCTGGGAAAGCACCTCTCTAAGATAATGGACATTCCACTTCCATCGTGGAGAGATTATGCTAAAGGTGATTTATTCTGGAGTAATGTTACATTGGAAAGAGGAAGTTCTCAGGAGGTTGAGTACCCATTTCAGGACGGGCGGTCTGCAAGGTAACCACAGCAGAACAACTCTGCTAGAACTACTACGACTAAGTTCCTTATGCTGTGAAGTCTTAATTCTAAACACTAGGTTAAACATATATCATTTTGCACCCTGTAATGCGACTGACTCAGATTAAGAAGGGTTCAACAGGCATACCAAAAGACATTACTCAAAATAAAGAAATCCCTAAAAAAAAAAAAGTCTAACAGTCCTCATACCTATCAGTATGAGTAAGAACTGCGTGTAGTACGCAGAGTACTCAGTGGTGTTTTTCACTAGTGATGTTAACATCATACTTACGAGATAAGAATTTACCAACTTGCCAATGTCCTCCTCACTTAGGAAGGTATCAGCAGGCACGCTGTGCTATTTTCAAAGCTTCATAAGGAAACTAGAGCTGCCTTATTTACATGTCAGAACAAGCTGGCACACATGTAACAATATGTAATGGAACAAACATCACACACTCTATATTTATCATGCACTAAAATCACATCTTAATTTTTTTTCAACAGCTCTAGATGGTATCTGTATTTTTTGCACTTCGGAGCAGCTCAACTATTAATCCCATATTCTTTTTCCAGCATCTCGGTAAGCTGATTAAAAATTACTTTGATATTGTTAGAGTAGGGGTTAGTGGAGTGATATCATCTTTTGTTCATGTAATGCTACAATATAAAAGGAGTATTTTTGTCTGTATTAAATATTCCAGGCAGATCAGCTATCTGGCAAAGAAAGCACACACCAGGAGTACACATCTAACATCTCATATGCTACTGATCTAGAAACTAAGAATGAAAGTCGTTGCTGTGAAGCAGAGGAGAAAGACAAACTGAAAGAAGTGAAGGCTCCATCTATGCACAGCATTTAAAAGTCAAAGGAAAACGGCAATAAAACTGAGAAGAAAGGAACACGTAACACAGAAGCTGGTGTAAATTTTTCACATATATGAAGTACAATTGAGGAATGCAACTTGGGAAACAGAATGTGGAGAAAGATAGGGAACCAGCTGGTTGTCTTCTACTAGCCTGGAATCCACAGGGATTGCCAGCATTAAAACAACACCCTTCTCTATCTGATGGTCTATACACTTTACTAAGGTCTTACAAGATCTGTTTAAGGTCATTTACCTTGCTGCTCAATCCTGCAGTGCCCAGTACAACCATTCCTTAATGGTGCCTGGCTGGGCACCACTGACATGATCTAGATGTTCAGACTATAGGCCTTGCACAGTTGTAAGACTCGAGAGGAAACATACAGTGACTGTATTGAGGCACGAGTCAGATAGAAAGTTTAAGCTACTGAGAACTTCTTTAATTATAACAAACATAAATGCCCAAACTGGACACCCTGGTCGGGGAGGAGAGAAGATGGCACCAGAAAAATAAAGCAGACAAGGTATTTATGGACTGCTTGCTACTTTTTTTTCCATAACTAACAAAATTCTTGCGTGTATAAATAATTGTACTACAGAACAGACTGCAGGACAAGAATCAAGGTATAGGAGGGAAATGAATTGGGCAATCAGTTGGCAGAAGGCCCTGAATCAACAGCCCGGACTCAAAAGATTGCCCAAGAAACACATTACCCAGGTAAACAGCTCCAGAAAATTGTGCAACAAACTCCAAAATGCCAGTGTCTCAAATTAAGAGAAAGAAAGCACAGCTCACACAACCCACTTCCCTGCTATGGCTTCCAAACACAAGCTATGAGCAACTCCCTCAGCTTTTGTGGTTCAGGCTGACAACACATGCCCAGTACAGAATAGCAAGACTTAAAGATTATTATAAAATTACTACCAGTTCCAGACAAAAATATGAGGTGTAGAGGTATGGCATACTACTTCTGAAAGATAATAATTAAGCAGCTATTAAGAGGAAGGCAGGGGGATAATCAGTGGTGTACTAGTCAGAATAGGGGAGTATTTCATATTAAACGTATTGAACACAGATTTGGACTAGGTTACTGTAACAAGCCGATGTTTATACTCAAAAAGTAAACTCAAGTCTTCCAGGGTGAATATGCAAAGTTTTTACTAACTCCTGAAGCCACAGACAGGGATTACCAAACACACTAAGAAAACACAAGCTCTATTCTTTTCAAGTTTCTTGCTTCCTATTATGCTGAACTCGAATTGCTATCCATCAGTGACAGAGAAGATGATTTCATGAGATACGAGGCGCTTAAGACAAAGCTGCTTCTGAGGAATTCTCAGCTCCCCAGAGCTGTAAAATGTGTGCATGGGTGCACATGGGAAGATACACACACACACTTAAGACCCCACCTCCTCAGCCCCATTTCAGTCAAGAGGCTGATTCAAAGCAATGAAGCCTGTAAGGATACTAAGGATTCTCCAACAGCACTACTAGAATTCCATTACTAGGATGGAATCTCTCATCATTATGGGGAAGATAAATTAACAAACAAACAAACAAACAGGAAAACAAAACAAAAGCCCCAACCAAACAGAAACCAAAATAAACCAAAACACAAACAAGAAAACCCCAAACCAAACAAAAACACCAAACTTGTCTAGTAGAACTCTACCTAGAGTCCAGTTCCTTGACAGGAAGAAAAGCCAGACTGCAATCCTGAAGCCAGGAAGATTACCACATTCCCCTAGAACAAAGCCCAGAAGACTACTGGTGCCAATGCTGAACAAGGTATGCTTGTTCAAAGAGACACAACTGTGTTTTTTTCTTTCCCCACCTCTCCCCTACACAGTGGGGGTACATTAATTAATTGCAAAGCATGCTGTGAGAGCACGTTAGAACATCTGCACTGAATTCAGAGAGGTTTCATATCCCTACATGCACACTCCCAAGCAAAATAAAACCAAAATAAAATAATAAAATTATCAAAGGATAGGAGTACTTTGTCTTGCAGATCCAAACACAACAGGGACAAACTGACAGAACAGCCAAGTCCTGAAAACCTTTAAGGTTAGAGATCTGGTGACTTCTCTCAATAATCTGCTCTAGTGTTACACCATCTTCCCAGGGGACTAATTTTTTGTAACGTCCAGTGTGAACTTCTCAAGCTGAAAACAGGTCTTTAGTCTTGTTACATCCTCTGTCACGACCAAGACATGATCGGCTCCATCACCTTTGTAACTGCCCTCCACACAGTTGCAGGCTACTACTGGATTACCTGTTAGCATATTCTACATCAAAGCTCACTCCCTCAGCCTTCTCTTGCAGGTCACGTGACCACTCTGGTAATCATCCACTGAAACATCTGAAGTTTCTTGACATTTATTTTAAACTAGCAGGCCCAAAAGGAATGTTCCCTATGTAGACTCATCAGCACCACGTAGAGAAAAATGGTAATTTCCCTTCATCTGCTGGACACACTCCTAATGTAGCACAGTACCAATTTTATTGACAGTGACAGGACACTACTGGTTCACATTCAGCTTGGTTTCAACCATAAGCCACAGTTCTTTTGAGTAAAGCTGCCACTTAACTCATCAGTTCCCAGCCTGTACTGATTCATGGTATTGTAATGCTTCAGGTGCCCAACTCTGCACTTTGTGTTCAACTTCATCAAGCCTCTGATGACCCAGTCCTTAAGTCTCTCAAAATCCGTTGGGATTTATGCTCCCACTAATTCATTGTCATTTGCAAATAGATATCATCATTCAAATCACTAGGTATTTAAATATATGAATCCCAGAATCAACCCTTGGCACACTGCACTCAGTCTGCTGCCAGCTGGACATTGAGCTACTGTTAATAGTTCATCTGATTTCAACCCATGAAACAGGTTGTTCATCCAGCCCATACTTCCCTCAACTTCAAAATGAGAATGTAGTTGCAGGCAGAGTCCAAAACCTTAGTGAGCTCAAAAGGTCACACAGTCACAGTTGTGCTATCATATGTATAGCCAGACGTTCTGCCACAGGAGGCAGTGAGATTGGGTAAGTACACTCTTTTAAACGCACACAATTAATTTTTTTATGGAATGCAAATGCAGACAAGCCATGATCTGTCCAGGAACTGAAATATGTCTTGACAAGTCTGTAACTTTCCAAGTTTTGCCTGACTTTCTTGCAGATGGGTGTAGCATTAGCCTCTTTTCCGTGATTTTTCACCTTGCAGTCACACTGCAAACTCTTTCAGCTTTCTAAGGTGAATTCAGTCCAGCACCATGGATCTCAGTATATTCAGTTGCTTTAAGTATTCAACCTGTTGGTCCCTAATGTGTTCTGCCCATCTCCTTCCCAGTCTGTACCAGTACACACAAAGGTATGAGAACTGTTTCTCACCTGCAGACAAAGTCAAGAAAGGCCCTGAATACACCAACCTTTCCCACACCGTCTATCACTAGGTTGTCTCCTCCACCTCATCAGTGGATCTGCACTCTCCTTCAATTTCCTTCTTCTACCAGCATACCTGTTAAAGCCATTGTTGTTAATCTTCCTTAGCC
Source organism: Chloroceryle aenea (assembly GCA_013399075.1). Classification (NCBI taxonomy): domain Eukaryota; kingdom Metazoa; phylum Chordata; class Aves; order Coraciiformes; family Cerylidae; genus Chloroceryle; species Chloroceryle aenea. The sequence continues at coordinate 641,958 of VWZY01003720.1, read as the reverse complement.
CTAACTCTGGCTGGGCTTTGGCCTTTCCGTTTTCATCTTTAAATACCTGAGTAACGCTTTTATACTCCTCTTCTGTTGCTGGTCCACGTTTCCACTTCTCATATGCCTCTCCTCTGTGGTTTTGTTCATCAAGAAGCCTCTTGCTCAGTCAATTGGGCTTCCTGTTCAAAGTCCTGATCTTCCTGGAAAATGAGATGGTCTGTTCTTGAGCTGTTCATACATTTTTCCCTAAAAAGACTTTAAAATATCCTTTTTAAGCCCCTTTCTGACTACTTCCCCAGGGATTCTAACTTAGCAAATCCTCAGATAAGCCACAGTCCACAGGTCTGATGTTACTACTAAGCTTCCCAGCCTTCTCCAAATCCTAAACTCATGATCACTTAAGATCCACCAGTCTCTTTCATCTTTGTAGTCTAATAGGTCAAACAGAGCATTAGCCCTGGCTGCTAGGAATTGACCATCTACACCTTCTAGGAATGTCCAGCATTGTCTGCCCAAAGTTTTGAGGCCTTCCTAGCAGGTGTCTGGGAAGCTGAAAGCCACTGTAAGGACAACGGGCAAGAGACATCTAGTAGTTTGCAGAAAGCATTAACCACAATTTCCACCTTGTCAGGCAATCTGTAAAAACTCCCAAACAACATCGCTTGTGTTCCCTCCTGTCTGATTCTGCCCCATAGACTCACCAAGCATGTCTCTGCTTTCACACTAGAGCTCTATGCAGGCAATGAGCTACCTAACTTAAGAGTGCAACTTTCCTTCCAATCCTTCCTAAACAGCCTACACCTATCCAAACTGTGTTCCACCCCTACATACTAGCTACCTCACCAAGTCTGAGATCCAAATCACGTTACAACACTGCAACTCTACTGGATAAAACTTTCATTTTGGGTTAGGTCCAATTCTATGAAAAGAAAGACTTAAATAGAAAGCCATGACAGAAAGTACTTGTGCTTTTTATAAGGAAATGACATAAGACATTCAGATATTTCACTGAAAGTGTTCTGAAAGTGTTCATTTTGTTGCTCAATTTAATTAAAATAAAACATACACTTTTTCTTTTTGCCTACAAGTACTTCAAGTTAGGAAATAGTCACCATCAACTGGCTTCACAAACAAGCCTGGGAAAAAATACTTTCATTAAGAAGCTTTTGACCCCTCCATTCACTGAATAGGTGTTTCAGATCCACCGAATAACTCCCAGTTCTTAAGACACTTTGAAAATGCTGTGGAGATTGGAGAAGATTCCAATGACTAGGGAAAAGCAAATGTTGCATTCATCTTCGAAAAGGGTAAATAACCCAGACAGGCTTGCCAGAACAGGCCAATAGGAACCATGTGAAATTCAAACAAAGTTCTGTGCTTGGGACAGGAAACTCCCTGCAGAGGTACAGGTTGCGGTCTCATTAGCTGAGGAGCAGCTCTGCTGAAAAGATCCTGAGGCTCCTAGCAGACTGCAAGCTGAATGCACACCCCAGACACAAGGAAGACCAAGGAGCACACGGGACTGTATCAACAGGAGCACAATAGGTAGATTAATGGAAGTCACTATTTCTCTTTGCTCTGCACTTGTTGGATCACATCTGGAAGACAGCATCCAATCTGGGAACAAGGACAAGAATGATGTTGATAACTGGCATAAACTCTGTGAAGGGCTACCAATCAAAAAGGGATTGCAGCACTTTCCCTGTGACGAAAGGCTGAAGGAACTGGATCTGTTTAGCCTAGAGAAAAGGAGGATTTGGGAAACAGAACAGCAATCTTCTGAAAGTTAAGCAGAAGTAACTGCAAAGACAGGACAGAGACAGCTGAGATGGATGGTAAGAGAACAAGACAAATTGAAACAGGAAAGGTTCCAACTAGGTATGCTAAAAAGCTTCTCACTAGGCTGCCCGTAGAAGTTGTACAATTCTCCATCCTTGTAAGTTAAGACAGAACAAGCCCCTCAGCATGAATTCAGTTTTCACTCTGCTTTCAGTAAGAGTTTGACTATCATTCCAGCACACATGAATATGAACCAGAAGCATCTGCAAAGGTCTCCAACAACAAGAATATCCTTAAAATATACTAAACATTTTCCCATTTTCCTCTGAAGAAATAAAGTTTGGACCTCAACTCTACCTCTTTATACATGACATCATTTTTTCTGCTGGAGAAATCCTACTGGTTTTATAACTTCACAATTTTACAATTCAGTAGCTTACAAAGCATTCATTATAGCCTCTAAAAACATACATTACACACAAAAAAAATATGAATTCAAAGAACAAAGTAAAACATCTCTCCACATCAAGATAGTTTGAGGTTGTCCTGTGACAAGAAATACATCAGAATGAATATCTGTATCTACTAATAAAAGGAGGGAATTGAAAATATTTCTAGTATTTTAAAAGCACTTATGTACTAAAGAGTATAGAAACACCAGGGAATGTGTTGCAACACAATACACATGAGAACACACACCAGTTATCTCCTCGCCCCCCAGCAGAGAACGGAGCACTCTTTCAACTTCCCATCTTTTTTGACAAGATTAGAAAGACTAATAAAAATACTGCACTGACCAGCAGTCAAAAGAGGAATGCTTAAGGTATGCTCACAGACCTCTTCAGAGGATGGCATTTTCTTGTGGAAAGAAGAGATGGCATTTCCTGAAGAAGGCTGGAATATTTAATTTCAAACAACAATGAACAACTCATGAGGTATCTCTTGATTTGCAGACATTCCATGAAACACCTGCTTTTATGTGTCTATAGTTCTGTCCAGAAATAGCCACGGCAGGAATCTTTCTTCTCTATTACAGATGGAGGGACCCACACACAGATACACCTCAGCAACACAAGCCTCAAAGCTGCCTGCTGGCTTCGTCCAGGGATGCAGAGTGCTCCAGGACCGTGCACCTGCACCACCTCACTGTCAAGCAGGCAGCAGTCAGAAAGCAGCTTTGCACTGTTAATGCCGAACAGTCTGCCATATCCCATTTCTCAAGAATTCTTATTAATAAAAATGAAAAATCATCTATTTCTTTTTCTTTATCCACCTAGATACCGTAAAAGCAAAGCTGTTTCCATAGCCATTTCTTCTATGAGGAAATTTACCATTGAAGTGGAAAACCGCAACATCCAAAGTAAGTCCTCCTGATAACACAGGGGCACTTCAGGAAGGTAAATACAAAGGGAAAAGGCTTTTAAAATATAAAATGGTCCATTCCAAGAAAGCACTTTAAGAAAGTCCTTCCACAGTACTGGATCCCAGTTCTACTCATTACTACCAAGTAAATCCCCACATGCACAAAAAAACAAAACCACAAACAAACAAAAAACCAAAACAACAACAACAAAAAAACATAAACAAAACAAACAAAACAAAAAACCCACAAGCAGCCAAAAAAACCCCAAACCCAAAACAAGCCAACAAAACAAAAAAAATTCCCTCCAATATATAAATCAGGTACCATGTTCCCTTAGAATAAAGGTCCTAGACAAGTATTTTTAAAGTTTATTTATTCTCTGTATATTTGTCTAGGAAATGTTATACAAAATAGTATGAGGACAGTTACACTTAGAAGCTAGGAGCTGACTGATGCACCATTTCTTCCAGTCTACTAAAATAAAAAACCCGAAGGTCTAAGTGCTACTTTCTCCAGCTTGTGGCTTCTATCAGAATAAGAGAGGACTACCCTCTTTCGCAGTTAGAATGGGCTATTTCTGCTAATTTTCAGTATTTTTGTTTCCCTGTAAAATACTTGGCTTCTCTTCACAAGAGAAGCATATAATAGATGTTACGTTACTTACTCCACCCCTAGACAAGATTATTTCAAGTATTCCCACAGGACGTATTACTTACAAGGCTCACACAGGGATCCAGGTCTCCTGCTTAAGAGTCTGAACGACCACAATGCAGAAGATACATCTGACTGGAGAATTACCTCAGAGCAAAGCCTGTTCTTTCTATTCCAACAGAGCAATTAATCCAAAGGTTGAAAGGAAAGCTAGAAGTATAGTTCTATCTTAACAGGCTCCCAATGTAAATTTCCCTAAATACTCAAGTTAAAGAAATGTGAACTAAAGCACAAAAATGTGAGGACTCATCTGGTTGATAAACTGCACTCAAGACAGCAGCTAAATAACAAGCAAAAGGGCATTTTAAGTTGTTTTCAGGATCTGATTATTTCCAACAGTTTTAATTAGTGGTTTGGATGACAGAATGTGTGTGCTTTTAAATATTTATAGATGGCATCAAGACCATGGCTCAAATAACTTAAGCAAAAATGTCCAAAATAAACAATTCTGTACCAAGATTTTTTTAAAAAAGATTACACTAAAAAGTCAAAGTGATGCTAGTAAAGTAAGTATCAACCAAAAGAGGTTTAAACGCACGCACCAAAAAAAAAAAATCCATCAAATACAAGATACTATACAAAGGAGATAAATCAATATAGCAGCATAGCAGAGAAGAATGCTGTGCTCACGGTGGATTAAAAAATGCAGACAGTCAATACCAGACCCCTTCCAAAAGTGGCTAGTCGCATTTCTAGGACTGTTATCCTAGACAATCAGTGTGTTCTGGAAAGCAACTGTAGTTCCTTGGTGCTAATAACAAACCACAACCAGAATCCCATCCTCAGTTTCGGGCTCCATATTTTAAACTGCTGACAGAGCACCCAAGAGAGACTTGCACGGATAATGGTTTTAGCAAATGTGGACTTATAAGGAACAAGCAACACTCCTGTTTGGATCTTTCTCTCAAACATGCAAAGGCTATCCTGCCTACCACCTAAGAACCCACAGCCCAGCCACAACAGTCTACATGTATACTCTTTCAATATACAGAAATGTGGTATAAAGAGGACAGCAATCAGCCACATCCTGGATGGAACAGAAAAGTTTAAACTTGCAGCTGAGATTATCCAGATTAAAATAGTTTTAATAGATAGAACACTAAAACAAAAGAACAAGATACCCACAGATGCCATGAGATCTCTTGCCTTTGATGATTTGGCAAATAAGTTGCTAACTTTATTTGAGAAGCCATGGCAGTCTGGTCAAGTTCCCACAGACTGGAAAAGGCAAAACATTTTTAAAAAGGGAAAAAGAGAATACCTGAGGAATTGAAGAAACACAGAATTTCTGAGGCTGGAATACACTTCAAAGATCATCAAGCCCAGCCTATGACCCAACACCATGACATCAGCTAGACCATGGCACTAAGAGCTACATCCAATCCTTCCATAAAACACCTCCAGGGATGGCGACTCCACCACTCCCTGGGCAGTCCATTCCAGTGTTCTGTCA
>VWZY01003720.1:615882-636324 GCA_013399075.1 Chloroceryle aenea | reverse complement strand
CCTTCTTGAAGTGAGGGGCCCAGAACTGCACACAGTACTCGACACGAGGCCTCACCAGTGCTGAGTGCAGGGGAAGAATTACATCCCTGGACCTGCTGGCCACACTACTCCTGAACTATGGAGAACTAGGGGAACTACAGGCCAATCACTCTCACCTCTGTGCCTGGCAAGATCATGAAGCAATCCCTGGAAACTATGTTAGGGCATATGGAAAATAAGGATGTAATTGGTGACGCATGACTTCACCGAGGGTAAATTGTGCCTGACAAAACTGGCCTTCTATGATGGGACTACAGCATTGCTGGATGAGGGTAGAGCAACTGACATCATTTACCTGGATTTGTATGAGACAATCCCGAACAACATCCTTGTCTGTAACTTGGAGAGACACGGATTTGACACATGGATAACTTGGTGGATAAGGAATTGCTTGGACGGTCCCACTCAAACAGTTGCAGTCAAAGGCCTGATGTCCAAGCAGATCAGCAATGAGTAGCATTCCTCAGGGGTTAGTACTGGGACCAGCACTGTTTAACATATTTGTCGGTGACATGAACAGAGGGGTCAAGTACGCCCTCAGCAAGTTTGCCAATGACACCAAGTTGTTTGGTGCACTCAAGACACTGTAGGGAAGAGATGTCATCCACAGGGACCTGGCCAGGCTTGAGAGGTAGGCCTGTGCCAACCTCATGGAAGTTCAACAAGGCCAAGTGTAAGGTTCTGCACCTGGGGAGAAGCAATCCCAGGCACAAGTACAGGCTGTGTGACAAGTGGATTGAGAGTAGTCCTGAGGAGTACTTCAGGGTGTTGGTGATTGAAATATTGAACATGAGTTGGCAATGTATACTCATAGAACAGAAAGCCAATCACGTCCTGGACTGCATCAAGAGAAATGTGGCCAGCAGGTCAAGGGAGGTGATTCTCCCCTTCTACTCTGCTCTCATTAAGACCCTGCGTGGAGTCCTGTGTCCAGCTGTGGGGCACCCACCGTAAGGAAGACACAGACTTGTTGGGAGTGAATCCAAACGAGGGCCACAAAGATCAGAAGCATGGAGCACCTCCCCTGTGAGTAGGGGCTGAGAGCTTGGGGCTGTTCAGCCTGAAGGAGGGAAGGCTGGAAGGAGACCTTATAGTGGCCCTTCAGCACTTAAAGGAGGCCTACAGGAAAGATGGGGAGTAACCCTTCACCAGGGAATGTAGTGACAGGATAAGGGGTAATGGTTTTAAACTTAAAGAGGGTAGGTTTAGATTTGATACAAGGAAGAAATTCTTTACTGTGAGTGGAATGAGGCACTGGAACAGGCTGCTCAGAGAAGTTTTGCATGTCCCTTCCCTGGAAGCGTTCACGGCCAGCCTGGATGGAGCTTTGAGCCACCTGGTCTAGTGGAATATGTCCCTGCTCATGGCTGGGGGTTTGGAACTAGATAAGCTTTAAGGTCCCTTCCAACTACCCCCATTCTATGATTCACAAGAACAAGACTGACAAATAGTTCAAAGAGACTTGATTCTGCCTCAGTATCATGGGCAAATAACAGCATCACTTACATCTGTGTTGTTCAAAATGTCTTTGCAGTATTAAAACTGACATCTTCAGAGTGAGTTTGTTTTTTCATTTAACCACTGGCATGCTAGGAACAGAATCAGAATGTTTGAGGCTGGAAGCAGCCTCTGGAGGTCATCTGGTTTAACTCCCCTGCTCAGGTAGGGCAAACTATATCAAGTTGTCCAGGACTATATCCAGATCACTTCTGAAGACCTCCATAGATGGAGACTCTGTGACCTCTCTGGATAACTTGTTCCAGTGGTTGGTCACCCTGACAGTAAAAAAAGCTTTTCATGATGTTCAGACGAAGCCTCCTCTATCTAGGTTTGTGCCCACTGCCTCTGGTCCTATCACTGCACACCACTGAAAAGAGCCTGGCTACATCACTCTCTTTGCATCTTTCCCTCAGGTATTGATACACATTGATAAGACTCCTCTCTACCCTGAGCCTTCTCTTGTCCAGGCTAAACAGTCCCAGGTCTCTCAGCCCTTTCTTTTGTGACAGATACTCAAGTACTTAATCGCCTTAGCAGCCCTTCACTTGACACCCACTAGTATCTCCGTATCTCTCCTGTACTGAAGAGCCCAGAACTGGACCCAGGACTCCAGGTATGGTCTCACCAGCGCTGAGCAGAAGGGAAGGATCACCTCCCTAGCCTGCTGGCGACACTCCATCTAATGCAACCCAGGATGTCATTCGCCTTCTTTGTGTCAAGGGCACAATGCTGGCTCATGTTCCACTTGGTGTCCTCCCAGGATCTTTTCTGCAAAGCTGCTTTCCAGCCAGTCAGCCCCCAGCATGTACTACTGCCTGGGGTTGCTCCTCCTCCTGTGCAGGATTTGGCACTTGCTTTTGCTAAGGGATAAGAACAGAAATGTAAGACTTCCTACCAAGTAACAAGACAACCTATGACTTCGAACAAAGATAAAAGATTAAATGGTTTCTAGATTTTGTCTCCCTACCACTGCTGTAAGAAAACCTTGAGAGGGGGCATGTGCACCCTTCCCATGCTTTAGTGCAAGAATTAGGAGTCACGAAATACAAAGAAGGTCTTGACAGATCAGTCCAAAACATTTAAGTCTCACCCACGTGTACATGAGAACCAACAATGCCATGCAGAACTTAGGCGTATTTTTAAAAGAGAAACAAATAAAATACTCTTTTCTTCTTGTTCAATCCTCCTCTTAATTTTTATTCCATAATTTTTATTCTTTTTCATCCTTTTTAGTAGCTTCACTTTCAGGTACATAGCAGACGTTTCCTTCTATAAGTTATATTCTTCTTTTCAAGACTAACCTGAGCAATCTGTTTCCCATCTTATTTCATACTTTAGCCATTCTCTATTTTCTTCCATATTTTCCATCTTCTACCACGTCGTCTTTCTGTTCTCTGCATCATTTCAACAATTCTTAATATTGCTGGAAACTCCTTACAGATCACATTTGCCTTGCTACAACTTACACTCCAAGATCTTGTCAAGCCTGTTCTTCAAGGTGCACACACCTTCAAGCTAAATGAAATATATTTAAATGAAGTCTGAAATTGCTACTTGATAAACAGCACTGCACTTGTACAGTGTCTCAGATGTGACTCATCTCTACTAGGGAGCTAATATGCATGCCAAGATCAAACAAAACAAAACAAATGCTATCAAGAGTAAAAAGAAACACACATACACAGAGGTTGGTATTTACAAGGCAGCCCAAAGGAGTGAATGCCCAACTGAGTGGATGCACACCACCACCCTCCAAGGCACATAACCTTCAGCTCTACTTCAGGGTCAAAATAAGAATAAACAAACAAACAAAGTATATCAAGGCAACAACCAAGAAAAATAACTCTGTGCTGGGAGGCAGACTTCCGATTTTAAACCCCAGACCTTGCTATCACTTTAGCCCTTTATTTTTCCAATTTGTTAAATAGCTGTTTGTGAAATTTTGACATGTGAACAATGTAGAGCACAGGCAAAGGACTATATTGCTTTCAATTATGCCAGCACAGAGTCAAAATAACTTCACTGGGAACAACTCCCAATATCCTTGCCAGCAATAGTGTTCCTTATTCTGGCTCACTGTGTGTGTCAGTCTGCTTCCAAGTACAGCAGCAGGCTCTCAGTTATCACTCTGCTGTTTCAACACCCAAAACTCAGATGGAGAGATTCAGGTTTGTAATGATTCTTTCTACATTAGTTTCTCCTCTGTATTACACTCTGCTACAAGCAAGCTATGACTGGTAGTAGCTTTCTTTATTCCAGGTTAATAGCACAGACTTTGTATTTCCTCCGACATATGAGGAACATTTCTCGATAATATACATCAGATAATCCAGGAATGTGGGTTCAACTTTTACCTGAAGCATGTCTGCTTCATTACAAGCAATCAGACCAGTTTCTACATACTCAAAATGCTCTAATTTATTGAAACTTCTAACTTCTTTGCTTCATCTGGGACGTTAGCACTTTTACTGGCACAAAAATATTCCATAAACTTCCATCTTAAGTAGGGGAAAAACATTTTTACCTGTGCTAGCTATGTCATTGTTCCTAAGGCTCTAAATGTCTTGGTAATTTTTTCTCATACATGAAAGAAAAAAAAATGAAATAGTTTTTTTTTTTAACGCTCTGAGCTTTCAGGAAACTATGGACTGTATATAGAAAACCAAACCAACATGCAAACATGTATGTGGAATAAGATTAAGAGTCCTTTATCCTAAGAGTGTAACTCATTAACAACTTAGAGGAAGTATATCAAGAAATCCAGCAAAATGGGTTTTCTTCAAAATCATGTTAAAAAAATGCAACCTGTTCTGGCATGTGTGTCATTTAGGAGTAGAAAAAGAGAACAATCAGGAATCAAAACAGGTGTCACTACTAAGAGCTGCAGTGTAAATGTCTCTTTCAAATTGCACAGACACATGCACAAGAACAAACAACATTCCAGCCTCATTCAAGTTTAAATTGAGATTCAGAATACCTAAGGGTTGGTATGAAAGCATCCATTAATTCAGCCTTTTTTAAGGGGAGGAGGGGCTAAGACACAATCTCTCATTTATTTAAGCAGCTATTCCAAGAAAACTGATTATCTTTCTAAGGGAATGTTAATTCCCCTCTTTTCATTCAGCAACTGAACAAGTCATACATACCTGTATTACATAACAGGATTGAGGCATGCACTCAAAAAAAACCCAAACCATAATCTTTTGAGATGCTCTCAGCAACATTTTATTTACATGGTAATAGATTAAAAAGAGATGGAAGTGTTTGTACTAGCAGCTCCTTCACAGCAGATCACAGCACGGCGAACATGCTGAAGATTCGTCAGAGTACAGGAGAAGTAGAACACCACCAGAAATCTGCACCTGAGCTGGAAACATGGTGAAACCTACCCTGCAAATACCCATGCAGGTTCCGAAGCCCCATCTTGTTATCACAAGCAAGCACGGTACCTGTGCAAACTGTACAAGTCCTTGCCAAAGGTCATTTGTGATGATCAAAGTTATAAAGCCATCTGCATCAATTCTGTGCGAAGAGTGCCGTGGGTCCCCCCTAAGTCTGCAGCACAACTAGCATAAAAATAATTATATGCTTCTGCTATGCTCTGGATGGCTAACTGTCATACAACAGATTACATTATGACATGAAAAGGCAGATACCGAAGGTTAGAATTGCAAAATTTAGCTGCAGTTTCTGTGTTTATCAGAAGGCAGGAAGGAAATAACAGAATTAAAACCTCATTTTGGTTTCAGTGCCCAGCAACATTCCTCCATTCTGAACCTGTGCTTACCACAGAGTGCCCCCTCTCACTCTAGGAAAAAAGCAAAAGATGGTGGCAATTTATAAGCATGAAAAAAGCTCCCCACCATGACCTCTCTTCAGTAACTGGGTTTCTATAAAGAAAACCTGTCTCTGTGGATGCCACATCTACCAGGTGAGCACCTCGCTTTTCAGATGATATCCAACTGACATTGTCCATGGAGACTGCTTACCTGTGCAGAGCACAGACACTGGAACTTCTCAGTCCAGATGTGCACAGCTCCTACATAAATACAGCTTAGTCTCTGTTGTCCCATTTTCCTTGTTAATGCCTCATGTCAGCATCAACCACGATGAAGAAACAGGGGCAGAGGAAGAATGCAAGCCATGGAATACTCAAACAGAGTCCTAACAACCACAGGTTGCACGAGATCTGTTCCCTCATATTCTGCCTACTCTCATCCCACTTGTGGCAACAAATAATAAATCTCAAAGTCTGCAAGGTAAAGATCAGTTGTGTCCTAGCTACCTTTAGCAACCCAAATTAAAACAGAAGAACTGGTCTCCTTCTGAATTTTTTGGGGAAAGGAACACCCAGGATGAAGCAGTAGCCCTGCAGACATCCAATACACAAACACATTTTTATGCAGACAGAAGCTGCCATGGCTTCTTTTTGAAGTGGAAAAGAGCACCTCTGTTAGCTAGCAGTCTCCCTGGACAAACCAGGAACAAAGTCCTCATTTGTTCATGCTTTTCCCTACCAACAAAACTAATGGACCTAAATATCTCCCAGTCATAAAAGTGACTTGGGGAAGAATAAGTACAACTAACATTCTGGTTTAACTGAAACAAAATCAACATGGCAAGCAACTGGAAAGTGTAGGAAAAGTAGAAGGATCACAGCAGCACCTTAACCTAACTAAAGCAGACAGTCACTCACCTAGCTCTTCAGACTGAACTGATTTCAGGAAGCAAGCTTTAAGAATAAACAGTTTAAGACAGTACATCAGCAAGGCTCAGAAATGCCTCTCTCTATATATAGGCTGCTATACACTAGCGACACAAAAATCCTTGAAGACACAGGAACCAGAGCTAGCATAAAACACTCCTAGAAACTTTTCAACAGCAAAATGCAAAGGGTGAGCCCAGGGGAAAAACACCTTCTTTTAATCAGTAACGCAATCTCACAAAAGTTTTCTGTTGCATGGTGGACCAAATCAAGTCTCCAATATGGGAGACTGTGAATCTGAGAAGCATCTAAATGATGCTGTCTGCTAGACCTGCTCTGACCCCCTCAAATCCCCACCCCACAAAAAGAGGTAGGAACAGAAGAGACTGAGGTATCAAAGGCAGTCTTGAGCTTGACACCTGCTTCAGAGCACAAGGGATGCTAGTTTCTGTATAGCAAAAGGGATCTATACCAAATCTGACCTAAGGAAATGAAATTCATCATGTCTGGCTGCATATCATCTGCCGAAGGAGTCTACTAGAGCTGTGTTTGATCTGGGCAGGTGAATACCAGTGTTTGCACTGCCTTGCCTCCTGATAGTGCAGCACTGGTATAAGCAGGTCCCAGCTTCTCAGCACCACAGTGAACTCAGAAATACTTATTTTACTCTAGTTCTGTACTGGAAGTTTGGTTGTGTCTTCCCAAGTTTCAAGTACAAGGTTGTGAAGTCAAACAGTCCTCTGGGACTAAGACTAGAATGGAAATGGACCAGAAACCTTGTTTCAAGGAGGGGAATAGAAGAGCATATAGACTACATATATGATGCTACTGGACAAAAAGAACACAATCTCAGTATGTCCAAATGTACATCATCAAAAAAACAGATCCATGCAGGTAAAAATAACCAATTACAAACTAGTACAGCTCAATGACATTAGCAATGACATACTTTCACCACAAACCCTTATTTAAATAGCAGTCCTAAGACCACTGACATTTAATATCAAGATCAAGACTATGCCATCAGACCAACTTACTTAGATCTCTTAATTAAGGAGACACACTACAAGCTTTCCTGAACTGTGTCGTCGTCCCCCCCTTACATCACACCCTTTGGCAAAAGAAAATCATCATGCAACTGTCAAGACATCCTTCCAGTGTCACAAGCATCTATCTTACATTTCCAGTATGAATGAACACTGGCATTATACTCATTTCTAAGGCTCATTGACAATACAGCTGGATCAGTTCTTTCCTAGTTCATTTGCTTTCAATAGGGGCTTCATTCTCAATTCACATGACAAAGTGCTCCAGCAACCACACATACACTGGCTTGCTCAAACCCAGCATTCCTAGGTTTAACAGAGCCTTTCAAATTGTCAATGTTTTAATTCCTACATAACAATATATACTTGTTAATTACTTTAGAAGACCCGTGCAAAGCAGACAAGCATTCAACTTTAATACATAAATACTGCAGCCAAGAAGGATGTTTCAGCTATTGAGTAGAGTTAATATTGTTGATTCATTTCATCTTTGATGCATTTTCCTGACAAAAAGCTTCTAACAACACAAACTAAAAGAACATAATCCCTTAAACATCAGGAATAAAGCCAACTCTGTTGACCTGAATCTGTTCCCATCAACTTCCTTTATCTGAAAATTGGCACTCGTGATAAATGGACAATCTAAATAACAGCATTTAATGATTGGTGTTTTCTGGATAAACTCCCCCTACTTTCCAAATTCACTCTGGGAGATCCAGATTTGTAAAAGTAATGATCCTATTCAGATATTGCCCCCTGCTAAATACTGCCCTTCTTGCTCATTTTGGGCTGCCAGAATTCTTCATTTCAGAAGAAAGACTGCACAGTCATCTCAGTCTGGCTACATCATAATCTGTATCTCATCGTTGCTGGATTTTTAAATTGTACAATGTGCTTGTGTAAACTTTTATTACTAGACATCACAGTTACCACCGGAGGGAGGGGGTAGGCAGGAGAATCGGGATTGGAGTATGTTACAGATGCGTACCTTGTCTGCATCTGTTATTAGCAAGGTGCAACGTTCAGTGTGATTAGCCAGGAAGCACGAGTCCCACTTCCTCCTCTGACACCAGCAGAAGTGCACTGAGGTGATGACTACCAACAAAGCCAGCTCGTGATCTGGAGCTATTACAGCTGTGCACATGCTGCAGCCAGCCACCAAAGTCACATTGTTACTGCCTTTGCCCTTCCTCTCACTTTTACTGCTCTTTTATTCATGTGACACTTTAAATGAACACAAGGTTCCCAACCTCTGCACCACACCTTCCACAGTGGAGGCTGTACTCTCAGTTTCCAGAAATCTGATTTTAAAAATTTTATGCTAACAGTTTTTAAAGAAAAAAAAAAATCCAACACTAGAAAATGCAAGCATGATAGTCCAACCTAACTTATATAAAGAAAATATCCTCTGGCTGCTAGTAACAGAATCTCTGTAATAAAGGCAACCAGAAATGATTTAACTACTACTTGACCATAGGAGATGATTATCCTAATGACAGCAGTCAAGTTTTCCCCTATCAAAAAATCTTTTTCTTTCAGGAATGCAAATCTGTCTTTGACCACAAATCTTTTCTTTCTTCCTCCACTTCTCCCCTCAAACTAAAGTAGTACATCCTCTACACTGGAAGAACAGAGGTAACATTATTATTTTCTTTTTTCTAAATAAACCCATCATTTATCTTCACAGATTCCCTTTTACAAAAAAAACAGTTGCTAAGTATTGGTGCCAGTTTATTTATCTACTGATTTAGAAGCAAGGTTTTATCACTCTCCATATCTTTAGATCTCAGCACTGTACTTGGTGTTTCCTTTGCCCAAAGCAAGTACAGTATGCCTCAACACACAATTAATACAGTAAGTCAGGAAACAGTAATTAAAAATGCATGTGAAGAGCACAATAGCTTCATGAAGAGAATGTAAAAAATGAAAATTGTTAAATGCCCTAAGTTTGGTTTGTCATCACAACCCATCCCCAAATGATCTCTCTCGAGTTACCATGATTCATTAGATAGTCACAAAGCATACCTAATGAAGTTTTATTGAATAACAGGAACTCTTTAGTACTATTAGAGCAAAAACAAGTTCTGCATTCTGTGAGTATTAGATCACTGAATGCAGCAGATTTTATTCAAATTTACCAAGTGTTTATGTATTTAAAAAAAACAAACTAAACAAAAAAACAAACACAAAACCACAAACAAAACCAGCCACCTTTCCCAACTCACATCACCTCACATTTCCACCTACTTCTGTGCAAGTTAGCAAACACTTTCAAATTCTTAAGGGTGGACAAAAACACACACTTGACAATCTCAGGTTTAGTTGTGTCTTTTGTTTTGGTTTTTTTTCCCCCTAGAATTCTGCAGCAAATTGAAGACATTTTTGTCAAGACTGCTACATGAGCATACAAATTCAATGTGTCAGTAATAAGAATGATTATGGTCAACTGCATTATTTGTAACATCCTTTCTTACCATTATAAACATATATTAAATTACACAGGCTTGCAGTAGAGTTCATGTAATCTCTGCCTTTAATACAAAAATATAAGAGTTCATCTTTGTTTAGAAAAAATGCACTTCGAATGGATTGCTGTAAAGCTGTTTGGTTTCTAACTTCGGTATTTTGCCATTAGTCTTTTCATGTGTTAATGCTTAACATTCCATTTAACTAAATCCAAATATCATTAAGGTTATAAAAAAAAAAAACCCAACCAAAAACATTTAACCCACCTTTTGACTGTTACTTTTTTTACTGAGTTTCCAGACATGGTCTTATTCACTAGAAGGACTAAGCAGACAAACTTGTCAGATCTTCTGCCCCAGGTTAAAAAACCTCTTCACACTGAAGTACCAAACTTCGGAGTATCATACTACTTGACCGAGTAATACTTCATCTTCCATGTGTCCATAGAAACCAGTTTACAACATTTCTCCTTATCTAATTAAAATGAAAGTTTTACTTTGCTTAAAGTACTGTGTAAAACTAGTCTAAGGTTGGCAGCATCATTCTCCTGCCTTTGTTCATAGAATACGCTTCAGAGATACTAGTCATATGGCAGATATGCCTTCCACAGAAACACAATTTCCTCCACAGGTTTAGTTTTTGGAGTCGTCAAATTCCTCAAAAACAAGATCACGGCTAAAGTTAAGACATGGGTGGTAAACACTTCTTCAACAGAGTGTCATGAAGTATCAAAACCACACTTCATACCATAAAAAAACCCCAAACTGTTTCTAGCCTTGAAACATTTCTAACAAAATAGAAAGTTCCACACAAAACATCAAGAGAAAAGAGTATGCTTCTGGAGATGGGAGAAGGTAACTACCATTTAACTGACTTACTCCCCACAGTACTTATGCAAATATACATTCTGTCCACTAGGCTGGAAACCAGTGCCATGAGCTTGGTGCATCCCAACAGACAGTATTTTAAATTCAGAGAGTTAAACACAAAGTGCACAGAACTGGTGCAAGAAGGACAATCACCAGGGAAGACAGGCTAGCTCTGCTAGATGTATAAAAAAGATAAAAATCCAGCTACAGCATCAGTAACATTAATGCACTTTCTTGAATATATTGGCCACTGCAGTAGAATCTGAGGGGAAAGGATTGTCACAGCAAGTCTCCTGTGTCAGCAGCATGAAATTTGGAGAAAGCTGCAGTGATCACCTGGCAAATTCTTAGAGGTTTACATTTCAAAAGACTGGAATGTCCATGTCTTAAATACTGCTCAAGAACACACAGAAAAAGAATCAACTAGAGATGACACTAAGAAAAATAAAAAATTGCTGTGGCCCTCCCTGATCCTTACAGATGAGGAAAAAAAACAAACTGCAAAATGCTAGACGAGCTTGAAAAGCAGCTCTACTTAAATGGCATCTGAGAAAGGACATTATCTGCATTCCTTCTTTTGAGCATGTTCTTTAATTTCTGTTCAATTTGTTACCCACATATAAAGCCACAAACAATTCAGGTTACACAAATCATGCTGCTAGCAAATTTGAAACTCAGATTATAGCTGAAATCTTGATCAAAATTTACCATGACAACTTCATATTAAAAGTATCAAAAAAAGAAGGAAAAGGTCTAGCTTGAATGAGATAGCCGGCTGAATCTGAGGGATGATCAGCTTAGAAACAGGAGAGGAGGAATAGAAGAAAGGAAAAGAGGTTGGGTTTCTATCCTCTGATTCCTTAACATAAAATTGAATTAACAACATTCAACTCCACAACACTACAGGGATAGCACTTTTCAGACCAAGATTATCCTTGAAAAAACACGTGAAGACTGCAGAATACTGAAAGCAACACTAACTTTACTGCTTCCTAATCTGTAGCTAGTTACCCAGTGCAGGAAGGTACTTTCAAGCTTTTCTACTTGGTGCTAGCACACCCAGCTGAAGGCAAGAGAGTTTTATATTTCAATGCATAAGCTTAAAAGCAGGGTCAGCAGTAGGCAGAGAAAGCTTTCCTTTTCTTTCTAGAGGAAAGGAAGGAGATAAGCTACAGGGTTCTAGCAACCCTAGGGACCAATGCAAGCTGGACCAAAAGGAAGTACATTGAGATTTAGTTGAGATATGTCTGTTCCCTACCCTTAAACACATGATTATTATAAAACACATACAAGTTTATGTACATATACACACATATATAAACAAAGTTGTAAGTACACAAACAGCACAGTGGACTTGGTAGAGACTTGTCATCTCTATCAACTGCAGCTAGCCCTCATGATACTAGTTTACCTGAACTGCACACTCTGAACCTAGCAGCTAGAATGAAACCAGTTCGACAAAAATCTGGCAATTTACAAGCACACACCTACTCCACAGAGCCTGGTAAAGTTGTAAATGAAGTATATTAAAGCATTCTAGATGAATGCACAAGATACAAGTATTGCATTTAAACTGTCCATTTTGATTAATTTTACAACAGAATGAACTAGTAATCTGCATGTCATAAACATATATAAATGCAGACAAAGACTTTGTATCCTCCCACTCTCAGAATCAGCAGAAATGTTTAACAAAAGTCTCAAAGCAATCAAAAGACTCAACTTCATTAATTTGGAATTGACTTCCAAACCCCACCCTTCCACCTTCTTAACCTAAAGCACTTGGGCTGTGGGAAACACCAAACAAACTTTATTCCACTGATTAAATCATGACAAATGTTTGGTTTTCTGCGATTACAAGTGTGCAACAAGTCACTAATACCTACTTAGAATATCTATGATCTGTCTAAATTAGTTGTAGCACTGACAGAACTGTATTTCAGTAAATTATCAGCTTTGTCTGTGTGTCAGCACTGTTCTTAACCAAATTCTTCATGGCCAGATTTATGTAAAAAGCTGTAATTTTTTTTTTTATTTATGCTTACTGGGTGTTCTACAAGGAAAGCTCATCTTTTCCATGCTACAAGGTTACCAGAAGACAGTCACCTCAATCCAATGGAATGTCAAAGCAACAGGAACTTTGTACTGCAACACTGCAATACCTTTACTCAACTTCCAGTATTTGTGTAAGGTGAAATTCTGTTTCTAGAACAAAGTCCAGATAAAAAGGCACTAGAGCTAAACTAATCTCAATCTAACATAGTCAAGAGGCTTTGCAGACAGACCATGTATTATGTTTCTGTAGCTTATCGATCCAATTTCTCTTGCAGACAGTGTTTCAGATCCCATTTTGGCCAGTATAAACCTCCAAATTTGTTCCTGATGTGCATTTGTAGTAGCTTCCAGGGGCTTTACAGTCAAAAACCCTTACAGAGGAATACTATGGATGCAGAAAGAGCAGTCCAGAATCATACCAAGAAGCCTGACAGCTCAAGTAACCGCTGCTCCCAGCTCTTCAGAGAACCACAGTAGTGCTCAACTCCTATGACATCCATCACACGACAGCTGCTAAACTGCAGCCACAAGCTCATAAAGCAAAAGACTCTGTGACTCTGCTGGTGAAGCATATTAGAAGAGATTAATATGGAGGCCCAAACTGACCGTGTTTGTGGCAGCTGTTGAACAGAGCAGTACTCTATCTGACAAAGCGCAGGACTCTGTTGAAGATGACTGTTCCCCCCCCCAACACAAAACACAGACTTATCTCTGTGACTGTGGAGCAGTATCTCATACTTTAAGCTCATATCTAGTTACTCAACAGACAAGCTAAGATACAGGCACAGACACATCCTTCTGCCAGTTCAGTCACAGAGCAAGACAGCTAAAGGTAATAATGTCTTAGGCAATCTCCAGTAATCTTTCTGCAGCAGTTTATCAAAGCCGCAAGTCCTTCTGTCCAGACGGGGATTACAGACATTCTCACCTTACTACCCAGACGGTATAAAACCTCCAAAGATGCTTTGGGAGCATCACAAAAGGTGCACCAAATGCCTGCAGCTTAAAATAAATAAATGAGTAATATTATCTTAAATTGGAAACTTTCACCCTTGAACACTAAAGCCAGCACCTCTCAGCTCTCTGGTCAGCACGCATTCACCTTGTAGCTTCCCAGACCAGGAACTCCAGTGGATCTCCCTCACCCTGCAGCTGCAGCACCACCCCCCTGACTGTATGTGGATGCAGGCATGCATGTCACACAGCACAGCACCAGATGGCCTCGGAACTCTGTTTTCTCAAGCATTTTGAAAATTGGATTTATTCCACAAGCCATCAGAAGGACACAACTAGTTAGTCACAAGAAAAAAAAAAATCTGATTAAAAAAACTTTGTTTTCCTGCTTAGTCCCTTAAAAAAAAAGGGAAAAAAATAGCCAATTATTCAAATTATTAAAATAGTTGTCATTCTAGTTGAAACCTGTCTCTCTAATGTAATATGTGGATTTGAGCTAAAAGCATATTTGCATATTTTCCACTGGAACTTTTTCAGCATGATTCACAACTGTCCGTTTATGCTTTCAAGACATAAATAATCTTCTGCCTGCTTCTGAAAGTGTTGTTTTTTATCATGTTCTAAAACAAAGTTTCTTTCCAAAATGGTGAAAATTTGATATTTAAAACTTGTAAGGTTAATTTGGAAAATGCAACATGAAGTCAAGCTCATCTGGAGTTTAGTTTCCAAACGAGAAACTAAACAAACTGAAGAATTAGAAATGTCAATTCAAATTTTTTATCTTTCCATTTTACCCTCAATAACAAATTACTGAATTTCTACTAGCAGCAAGACTAATTTCTGGAGTACCTACAAATAAATATTTAGAATTAAAGTCACGCCATCTAAATTTTATAGATGCCTGACAGGTTAGGGTCTACTCAATGCAACATCATTTTCCCTCAACAGCACCATCATCTTTCACCTCACTTGCAGCCAGCGTCAGAGGGGTAAGAGGATAGAAGTGCTCCATCACAGGATGCCTACATCAAGTAATTACCATAAGATGATCTTTGCAGGACTGGTTCTATTTGAAACTCCACAGGTAGAATCTAGAAAAAAAAAGTGATCTTCTCTAAAATTCCAAGAATTTTTCTAACTTCAGTATCAGCTTTGTTATTCTAATCAATTCTGGCTCCCTGTTAGGTTCTGAAAATAAAAAACTAGAGATGGATGGGTTCAGTCAGCAATAAAATAAACAGCAGCATAATTTATACCACTCATCATGATTGCAAGAAAATTAAGTCTCAAACAAGTCTAACTTTTCCTCCAGAAGCCTACAGTTTTATTTAATAGTGGCAATAAGGAACCTTAGAATGTGTTTGAGCAAGATATCTGACCTTGGCACAGATGAGCTCTTACAGACCTAGCTTGATCTACTTGCCATAATTTCTGTCAACAAACCACACTGCTGCAGTAACTAAGCATTTCTTTCCCACTTCATCCTAATAAGCCTGACTTTAGTGGGGCAGATGAGGGGCACTCACATGATCAAGCTATGAGAGCAGTAAGTACATGAATCTAACCATTCCTAAAGTGATTATTTATACCCTCAAGGCCCAACTCAACAACACAGGCTTTTACAGAACTTGTGATTTAAAGAGCTCCCATGCCCTTCGACAGGTTTTTTCCTACTGCTCAGCCTCTTTCTTATGCCATACCTTTAACAAATTTCTGACATTTGATGCTGCAAACACAATTTTTACAGTGAAACATCTCTGGATCTGATCCCTGACCTGGCTTTCAGCACAACCTCACAAACAGCTGAAAGGGCAGGTATCTGCCTGGAGCACCAGGATGGGAACGAGAAGCCAAGAACTCTTTGAACTCGGTCTCATGGACAATACAAAACGCAGACTATGAAACAGTCTGACAACAGCAAGCAGCAGCATTCCTAAAATAGATGTCTGTAGTCTGTGACAGGCAGATATAAAAGAAAAATAATAATAATCAAAAAGGGAAAAGAGGAAAGCATCCCAGCCAGCAGCACTGTCAGGGCAATCCTGAACTGTTCTGCTCACAGTACTTATCAGACACTTGAACTTGGAAGGGAACTAATAAAAATTGCTCATGCTGAACTTCACCAAACTGGCACAGTAGCAGGAGATGATGGGTCTTTTTGGTTGTACACACTGATTTGCATCCCTTGGGGATGCAGAACTGCATCAAAAAATTGTAGCTGAATTCAGTGAAATCAGCAGTCACACAGAGAGGAACCCACGTTTCACTCACACTCCCTAGATCAAAGATAGCACCCCGTATTTCAGTAACACTGTAGGAACTCTGGTGTAACAGCAGGAAAACAACTGACCATGAGCTTGCAGTATAATGCTACAGCCGAGTAAACAAGAGCCATGAATGCATAACAAGGGAACATCAAGCAAGTAGCAATGCCATTTCATAATATTCTGCAAACCATTATTAACATCATTGCTGTGCCCAGCTCAGGTGGCTGCACATCATGCACAAAGTTAGAAAATAGCTACAGAAAATAACTAAGAATTGCATCTGAAAAGCATCTGGAAATAAATTCTGGTTCTATCTATTTCGATAATCAAAGGTAAGACTCAGAAGAGGCTTGCATGTGAATTTCACATACCTTCCCATGAGAATATTTTTCCCCATAGTCCAAGGACTTTTTGTCACATATGTGCTCAAGTACCAAGGCAGGGGACCATAGAAATATCAGATACAATAAAAGACCTGTTATTATTCTGAAGAGTCCAAGTACAACCTGAATAAGCAACCACTTTTCCTTAAAGACTCTTAAAGAGAGACAAACTCAAAAGTTACAAGGAGAGAACTGATGCTGAAAGTTGACAGGCTTAAAACATTGCCTTGGAAGAAGTTCTAGAGATTGATCAGGGAAGGAGAACAGATGAAGTGTTCACAGTGATCCTTTCTGACCTGAAACAAATCTACAGTGCAGAACCTATTCATTTACAAGCCATCCATAAGACTAACACTGCAATATAATTTCAAGAGTAGCAATCCAAACGATATCTTGGGAGAAAAGTCAGCTGACTTCCATTTAACATCATCATAACAGTCTTAACAAAAGATTCTGAGAGAAGGAGCAAAGCAGAACAGAGACGGCTGGAACCTCTGCTAGCCACTTAGCCAAAGCAAATTTTCTTAGTTAGCAGAACAAATTGTGACAGCTCTGTCAGAAATGGCAGTGAAACTGCCACGGCTTCAGAGAGAGGAGGGAAAAGAAAAAAATATGAACAGGTAACAATATTAGTAACAGCAATTTTCTGCAAATCCTTCATTCTAACAATTACCTTTGAAAAATAATTGCTTGTAAAAGCAAGGAGTCCTGATGGTATGTTTAAGCTTGCATTCATCTACTAAGACCATGAGAAAACTGTCTCCCTCTCTGCCTTCCTACTCAAGCACAAAAGTACAAACAGAAAATGTGTGTCATAAATCCCAGCGACCTCGTACATCAATTCCATCCTTACTGTCAACAGGAACCAGTAGCCTCACAACTGCTTTTGAGATACAAAAGTTGCTTTGAATAACACACTGAATTCATTTACTTCTGAAACCAAAGCTGCACGCTTGCCTCCTAACGGTAACTGTGGTGCCTGATTCTCCATGTATAAGCTGTTAGTGATAAAACAGGTCCAAATTCATTATCACTGCAGGTTGTGTCCATGTACAGGACAGAACTATACTCGAGCACACATTTCCTCATCCACCCCACACTCAGTCTCCCACTTCCTGGTTCATCCCCCGCAAAGAGCTCCCGCTACCATCTGCACAGAGGCAGAGGTTACCCAAATCTGGAATTTCACAGAACATACTTTTCAAGGAAAGCAGGCAATAGTCTTAGAAGCATCTTCTGCCTCTGGAACTGCACTGAATTCATATTTTGCCTTCAGGAACATTTCTTCAGCACCAGATTGGACAGGGTCTGTTCAGGGTCTCGACCGCACAAGGTCTGACAACTCTGAGGCTGTTTGTTTCCAGTGAGTGCTTTCACCTCATGTACAAGACCACAGAAATAATATAACTTCATTTTCCATCTCGACTTGGAGCCTGTTAGAAGACTCCTGCAGGAAAGCAGGCAGTACTGTTCAGATTGCTGCTCTCTGGGGGGAAAGCTCGCCAGGTCTGGGACTTTTCACAGGATCTGTGTTTGGTAGCTTCCACAAGTCATTTAGTGCTGTGTCTTAAGAGCCTTATCCCGTTAATGAGGTTAGCACATATGCAATAAAAAGGAATTTGTACTGTTTAAAAACTGCCCTATCTTCCTTGCCTCCTAACCATTCATTTGCCCTGTAGCTTGGGGGAAAATAAACAAACAAACAAAAAAAGGTTTTTCAAAAACCTTGCTGAAGGTTTTTGTATTGCTTTAAAAGCTCTATCCACCTGAAATGAAGGCATAGCTTTTGATTTCAGTTAACAATAAGATACCTTGGAAATGCTGTAAGGAAAAGAAACTAAGTTCATTTTGAGGGCTATCCTTCAAGATTGCACTTGCACTTCAGCTTGCCCGCTTTCAATGCCTTCTAAAGTCACAGTGAAGCCATAAAGGTTCTGTTTTCTCTTCCTTGAAAGCTTCCAGCACTCGGCTTACTGAATCAGCCGGGAAAGTTCTCAACTCCAGTCACTACACAAATGTTGAGAAATGGACAGCTGTAACAGGGAAAAATAGGATTTTGGAAACAAACTTCTGATTAAAAATATTTTGTAATTTATAAGAGACCACATACTGACAACTCTTCAGTGTATGATCATACTGGAAATGTTATTCCATGATCCATTTCTCTCTGTCCAAGTAAGATTATTCTAAAGGAAATACTTCTGTCAGTTCTAATACTAAAACATGTGGGGGAAAGAAATTAAGGTCCCCTTAAAAAAAAAATCCTTGCTGAAATAGCTAAACTTTTTTAAAAAATACATGTTATGATCAAATTATAAACCAAAATATTCTGTGTGTTTAATGTGAGAATTTATCAAAACTCAAGCACACAATCTGTAAAATGAGAATATCTGCTGGCAAATTTCAATAGCTGCAAACAAAACCAACTTGTTTGTTGTTTCAACAGCATTGAATTTTTCTATTGCCACTCCCCTCTAAGAAATGTAGTCATCAACTTCAGTCTTTTTTTTTCTAATATACATATAAATGCTCAAACCCTTTCCCCTTTTTCCCCATACATTGTAAACAACTTTACTTTTTAAAGCCAGAAATGATGCATCAGAGAAGTTCTACAGTAGTATAAATTTGTAAAGCAAATCACGCATCAACATGCTCCACAGGAAATAAGCAACTGTGAGCAATGCCAATAAGAGAGAGGATGGCTCAGAGAATACAAGACAAAAAAGAAATGAAGGCAATGAGTGACCTCAGCTTATTTCCAATTGTAAACTTAAGTATACTATAAAAATATTTGTTGTGCAGATTATTTCCTCATAGATTGACTTCCTAAAGTATATCAAACACCTGTCGTGAACTACCAAAACCCATCCATTAAAAGAAATATTAATTCCCTTTTAAGTGCCTACCATTTGCAACAAACAATTTGAGTACTGTGGCAAGTGCTTTGATGCCCCAAAGGCCCCCCCATTTTCATACCTAACACTAAGGTTTTGATTCCCTATTTTATAAGTTTTGCAACTGCTCATCCAACAGAGAAGAGCCAACGGTGAAACAGCATTGTAAGAGAGGAGGGGAGTGAAGGGAGGCCAGAACAGGCATACAGGTAGATGACAGCTTAAGCAATCAGCTGAAAGGAGAAAAAGAAGTGCTACAGTCTACATTTAATGGCTTCACCGGCCTCTGTGGAAGGAATCCGAGATCTCTGCTATCTTAGTAAGCAGGTCTCCCCATTAAAAGGAAAAAGTCTCATAAATTAACAATTTCTAATTAACTGGAAGTCAAGAATGGAACTCCAACACGCCACTGAGAGCTGCACACAGAATTATCTGTGCCAGGCAGACACTGGGTATACGTAGAGCCACCTGGAGCTCGGTGGCCAAGCCACAGCTCACAACATGGCCTTGGCAGACAGCTCACAGGCTCAGAAGCAGTCATGGAGCAAGGCTGGAAATGCTTCTCCTCAGAGAAGGGGAATGTCAGTAATAAGAAAACTTCACTACTGAATAGCAGGGGAAGACAAACAAAACAACTAAATCAAGTAAAATACACGAAATAGCAGGAAGAGGGGGGAAAAGAAATATTGTCTTTTGCACAACAAAGTTCTATGGCTGCTCTATTAAAACCAGCTCTTCCATCCACAGGGCTACAGCAGGGCATCTGAATTCACATAGATACACATCAGCATCCAAAGATCACATCATGACAGAAGATAAGTGGATTCTGCCCACAGGACTTTACACTTCCAGGGTGCTGCCTGTCATAGTGCTACAACCTATTTTGAAGAATACCACCACTCTTCACTTACTTGCTTAATTCAGAGAGATAACAGAGTCATCACTCATTCATCATCTCTCAAAGTAAAGCACTCATGGAAGGTTCATTATTCAGGAAGAATTTCTACTCAGTAAGTAGCCTGAATTTAAAGCCTACATACTGAGGATTTGCATCTCTACTGAATAGTCATCTTTGTTGCAACACAGTGATTGTACAGAGTACTGGTATTTTCAGATCTGCTTATAAAAATGGAACTTCTTGGGTTTGGTCTTTTTGCCTAAGTGGAAGCCCTCAATTTAAGGTCATGCTATACAACAACCACGGGAATCACTAACAAGGTATGAGATTTATTTAAATGACAGAATCATAGAATGGTAGGGGTTG
>VWZY01003720.1:520179-606644 GCA_013399075.1 Chloroceryle aenea | reverse complement strand
CGGGTGCCTTGACTCGCTCCGGCGAGCGGGACGCCGCGCACCAGGGCCAGCGGTGCCCCGTCCTCGCGCCGAGCTCCCTGTTGCGCCCCCACCTCGTGTCGTCGCCGGTCTGCCGCTTCCGCCCCTTCGGACGGGCGAAGAGAGCAGCGGAATATGAAACGTGAAGGGTGGGATGGAGAACTAACAAGCCTGGGTTGACAGAAGAACGCGTCTCGCCTGTGCTGGGGAGGCCGAAGCGACAAGTACCGGGGGGGAGGAGGGAGAGGAAGGTTCCGCACCGCCTCTCCCGCCGCCGCTGCTGTGCCCACGTCCCTTGTCCACAAATAGTCTGCCCGGTGCAGACGCTCCCGCTCTTACCTTTGCAGTCACCGTGGTCGGGTGGTTTAAGGAAACGTACGAGAACGTGGTCCCGTGGGAAAAGCAAACCCTCGAGACCTTCCCGGGGTTTTACTCCCTTTCGTTTCCGCATCTGTCAGAAAGGAGTACGCGTTTATTTAAGTGTCACAGCAAATCCCTAGGTTCAAATACTCTCATGCAGTCGCTCTGCCAGTAAGTTACATATGTACCCTGGCTCGGGTGGGAACGCGCTGGCTGAATTGCCATGTGTAAAATACTGGACGTAAATCATGTCTCACAGAAACAATCAGTGGGACTAATTCTGTCACCCTATGGTCGGATGTGATCTAAGGGACTTTGAACTGGAATAATTTGCTGCTTTTGAGGTTTTTTTTCTGCTGTGGATTTATTTCCCTTAACCTTGCTTCCAGGCTGGTTTACACAAGCTTTGTTGTATTAGGCAGTTAGAAAGCCTGCCAAAACGTCTCAGCTTGTCATTTTTTATTGAGACTCGATAGTATTAGGTAACTGCCTGCTGCTTTTGCATCCTTTTCCACATTTCTTCAATGCACTGGATCAGGTCTTGAAGTATGTCATCAGCCAAAACTTGTCACTAAATTGCATGATCTTTGGTGGTGATGCATCCACACCCCTTCTGCACTGTATAGCTGCGTAAGGGACCTTTTATAGAAACAGAGTGAAAAGGTGTTAATCTTTGCCTGATAATGTTCACATCAAGAGTAGCCCCTTTACAGTCCATGGGGTTTCTTTGTTTTTCTTCTTTATTTTTTTCATTAGGAACAGCATTTGAACTTTCTAATGATGCAATATACCTTGGGGTTCTTTCACTGCCTTGAACACTGTAAAGGTATGGCAGTCCTGGATCGAAGTCCCATAAAGCTCATTTGCATACCTTAAGCAACACTAATGATCTTTAGAGTTGAAAATTCAGCAGAAATACTGTTATCTCTTGTGGGAGCTACAGCAATTCTGACACAAAGGAGAATGGGGTCTGGCATTGCTCAGGACTGGCCCAGCAGAAAACCAAGCAAATCTTTTGCAGTACTAAAAATCTTCTTTACTCAGCTGCAATACTTCAGCCTTTTCTCATGAAAACAGAAGTCTGATACTTTAAAATACATAAACCTATGTTTCCTTGACTGGCATTAGCTGCACCCATAATGGAGGCCAGTGGCCATACCCCCAAGGGCAGTACTGTATTTCCAGAGGTGCTGAGGTTCCATTAAATCTCCTATTAAGCAATAGGAGATAACCCCCATGGTAAAGGATCTTCTGGAAAGAGCTGGTGGTGAGAGGAAACAAAGCTGGGTCTTTAGTATTCAGCCTCTCGGAGTAAAACAATTCCACCATTATTTTGTCTCATGTTACTAGCAGGGCTATCTCTAGCCCTGAAACAGGAGCCTTGGGCAACTGTGGGTACTGAGGATGCCATGATACACTTATTGCAATAGGAGAGGTATTTAACTAGCATTTACATTCAGGTTTGTACTTTAACACTCCACCCATCTACATCCTCTCTCCATTTCCAGGTGTGCAAGCCCTAAAGTGATTTTGTTTCTGGTACATCTGTTCTTCAATCACTCTGAGGAGTGCCTGCTACTTGCTTGCTTTCTAATGAGAGGCACAAGCAGAAACTGCCGTGGTCCTCATTTGTGCTGTAATAAAGACATTGCTTTTAAGTCTTTATCAAAAGAGCCCTCCCCTGGAGTTCCCCAGTCCCTCCTGGGAGTCATGATTTGATCACTGCCACGGGAAATGTGGTAACCTAGGTGAACCATTTATACTACACCATATCGTAGTTCTTCTAGCAATCCTTGCAAGTAACCAGCCTTACCGATGGATTTGCCATAATGCTAAGCAGTGTGTAAATGGGAGAGCAGTTACCAAAACCCTTACCCACTATTATGTAGTCGCAGCAAGACATGGGACCTGTAACCATTGGAGACACCAATCCTGGTCCTTGCCAAATAACTAAATAAAAATGTAAGAAGCACTTTATTCTTGCCCTTTCATGCAGGGCTTTGGTTTTGTTCAAATCTTGTCTGGTTGCTTTTTTTGAAAGCTTTATAATGGAGACAGCCATCTAATGGGGATGGGGAGTGAACCGATGACAGTCCCATCAAGACACTTCTCCTGCACTGGGTACACACACACTGCCTGAACATCAGAGACCTCCTTGCTTTACTTACTGCCACTGCAGTCATGTTTATGGATTTTTTTCCTGGCCTGGTAGGCTTTCACTATCTGCAAAGGAATGATCTAAATTTAATTTGCATGCAGCTGGAGTTTCTTTTTATGGTCTTTTGAAGAAATATTATCTTTACTGAATAACTTAAACAGGCTTATATTTTGCAAGCTTCTGCAGGGATACGTTTTGTTACAGTCATTCCTAGAGGAAACATATAAAAGGATTCAAAGAACAAGTACTGGTCTGAGTCAAAGCGTCTCTGTTAATAAAACGAAAAGGAAAAAGAAACTTTGAGAGTTATGACCGCAAGAGTTGTTCCCTTAGAAATACTTTTGACTCGGTTCTTCATTTATTGATTAGCTTGTCTTCAAGTTCCTTCTTTTGTAATACAGCACCTTCTTCTTCTGTCCCATGTTCTGACTCTGAAACAGAATTTACTCCGAGTTATTCACTTGGACTTTCAGATATTAATTTTTGTTTTCTAACCCGACAACTTAAAAATAATTGTTTTGTTAAAAAAATCATTAAAGGAGATACCTTTCAGTACACGTTAATTGGATTACAACATTCATGTAACAGTTGGCAATTCTGTTTGTTTTCCTCAAAAGCCTGCCAGAAAGTTATATGAGCAGGCCTAATGTCATTGGTTTTCAGGATTGCTTTATATACAGCTACAGATCAAGAATAAAACACAAAGGTAGTTCTGAGTTATGCAGCTAAGAACAATTTGCATTTCTATGCTATCTTTCAGCTAGAGAGACCCCAAAAGACTTTCATTAAAAAAGGAAAATTATATGTAGAACTATTTCACCAACACTGAAATTCAGCAGCTGTTTGACAGCAGAGGAAAATACTAAGACTCTCATGCAATTGTAATGGAAATATGAATTTGGATAGTCAGAAAGTTATTATGCAAATCATATGGTCATGATGCTGGGGCCAGTAGATACTGCTGCAAAAGGTACCACATGATTGTAAGGTATAAAGGAAAGCCCTAACTATCTCCTTCAACTGTTATAAAAGACCTGCATTAAGAAACAAATTTAATACTTCTCCACTTGAAATAATACCAGTGTCACAGTAAGCACAAATTTTGGCAGATATTTCTATTCGTGTTAATCCTTATATTCTGGAATATTTTTTTCTCCATTAGAATAAACAAACAAGTAACTCATTCCAGAATAAATGTGATAAATGTGTCCACTCAGAGCTGTTCTAGTATATACAGAGAGGTTTGTCACTGAAGACTCAAGAGGAAAATCCCTTCCATTAGGAAGTCTACGGAAAGAAAATGTTTCTTGCCAAGCGAACACTTTGCTCTGCCTCCTGTCATCTAATTAGCAGGTTCAACGTAACTTAATCAGATGTTCTTCCCTGTGTGAAGATTTTATCAGGCTTGCACTGACCTCAATGCATAGAAATGATTTATATTCAAACCTATGATTAGGTTTAAAGCATTAATGAAAAAGTTCTCAAAACTGGGCTCAATTGCAGAAATCACATGCTCAGCTGAAAAAAATCAAGGCTTTTTTTTCAGTGGTAAACTGGGTTGATTTTATTCATCTTAGGGAATCCTAGAAAATTGTTCAGAACATTACCTATAAGCAAACATCACATATTACTTTAAAATATTTTTGTAAGAGTAATTATGTCTTATTTATCTCTGCACTGGAAAAAAAATATACCCATGGCTTCTTGTGCTGCGCAGGAATTAATAAGATCTGTATTTTGCAACAAAGATCCCTCTGACTGCCTGATGCCTTGTATAGGTAGGACAGAGCAGTAAACCAACTGTGAAAAACCACTGGAAACCTTCAACATATACTGAAATTCACTTGTCATGGTTTAAACTCTGCTGGCAGCTAAACACCACATGGCCACTCATCCACCACCACACCTCTGTCTTCGGGATAAGAAAGAGAATCAGGAGGAAGAAAAAAAAAAAGTGAGACCCGAAGGGTTGAGATAAGGGCAGTTTAATACAAGGAGAGAAGAAAGGAGCAGCATTAACAATAGACAAATGAAGTAATAAAGGCTCTATCTGTAGCCAGGATGCCAACTTCCCCTGCTCTGACCACACTGAAAACAAGCACCCTGGCCCAGCCCTCCCCTCATATATGGGCCTTGACTCAGCAGTGCATTGACTATCCCATTGGCTGGTTCAGTTGTTTATCCCAGCTGTGGCCCCTCTCAGCTGTACTCACCTAACTGCCTGGCCCAGCAGCTATTTGTCATAATTAACCTAAGACCAGGACATAATCCACTCTTTATTCTATACCATCCAAGTCACACCCAGCAGCATTCGTTAACAATTAACATTCATATGATTTTATTCACTGGCTGTTCTCTCCCAGAATCAAATCCCCTTGAGGTATGCATCGGAGTTCTCTGTTCTCCCTCACTGCCCATCCGATGCACCCAGGCCCTTGTGCAAAAGCAAACCCATGGAAAGGTTTGCTTTTGCCTGAAGCAGGACTCAGATCGTCTTCCCTAACATATTTTTTATATTCACTGCAGGTACTTTATCTCCTCCAGCATATGGGAGTTTTGACTGGGAGAGGCCAGCCCAATTAGTAGATCCTCTTGTGTTAACTAACCAGGTGGCCTTTGCTAGATGTGTGTCTCAGTGAAGGTCCCATCTCCCATGGCTTTCTATGTAACATTTGATAGTGCACTCTATTGTTCCACTTTCCCAGTAGCTGGTGCCTGGCAGGAGATGTGATAGATCCACTCGATGATGTGCTCTTCAGTCCAGGCATCTATGAGGCTGTTTCAGAAATGTGTCCCCTTGTCTGACTTCATTCTTTCTGGATTACCATGCCACCACAAGATCTGCTTTTCAAGGCCCAGGATGGTGCTCTGGACAGTGGTGCTGGATGTTTCCAGCCATCCAGCGGTTGCTTCCACCACTGCAAGCATGCAGTGCTTGCCTTGGCGGGTTTGTGGGAGTGTGATATGGTCAATCTGCCTGGCCTCTCCATATTTATATTTTAGCCATAACCTTCCACACCACTGGGGCTTTAACCTCTTGGCCTGCTTGAATGCAGCACGTTTCACATTCATGGATGACCCCTGCAATAGTGTCCATGGTTAAGCCCATCCCTTGATCTCAAGCCCATCTATATGTTGCATCCCTTCCTTGATGACCTGAGGTGTCATGGGCCCACTGGGCTATAAATAATTCACCCTTATGCTGCCAGTCCAAATCCACCTGAGTCACTCCAATCTTGGCAGCCTGATTCACCCACTGGTTGTTCTGAAGTTCTTCAGTGGCCTGACTCTTGGGTACATGGACATCCACATGGCATACTTTCACAACCACATCACTCTAGAAATAAAACAAAGGTGAAAGTTATAATGAACAAATATCACATCAGAATTTGATAGTTAAAAGAAGCTTAAGACAGATGGTTGAGAGTTTTTAGTCCACTGCCAGGACGTTAAGCTGGCAGCAGAAAGGAGATCCTCTCATCATGTGAAGACTTGGCCTGTTCATCTCTTGCATTGTTTCAGAGTCAGAGAAAAAGGGACAGGACAGGATGCTGTCTTGCAAGAGGAAGAAATTGCTGGAGACAAACTAACCCACAAATAAAGACCCAAGTCAACAAAAAGTGTTTCTAAGAGAACAAAGAAGGAAAAGCAACAACAACAAAAAAACTAGATGAGTCAGTTTATTTGTCCCATATCTACCACTGATAAGAACACAGGAAGGAAAAACCAAGACTGAAAGACTGAACCATTGGTGCCAATAATTTAAATAAAAATAATTTTAAAAAAGAATACCACGTTTATTTCCAATTTGTAAACTTGCATTATCCAGCACAGGTTTTCCTAAAACCTGCAGGATGTGGTACCGAACTGTGGAATGATTACAGAGTTGCTTCATAAAGTAGAAATATTCTGTAACTGTTAGAGTTTTTAAAACCTGAGTTTTCCTAGACAGCAAACAGCTAGCTTGTTTTAGAATATAAAATATATATTAAATAAAATGTAGTCTGTATCCATCTGCTAGCCTGAGTATAAAATGAAACAACACCATCTACCTCCTGCTGAACAAGAATTCGCCACACAAGTGAAACCTGCACTGATGTTTAAAAGAGGAAAATTGAAGAAGGACTGAATCACTTACCCCACGGCATGGCTTTTCCTGGCATATCACTGGGAAGTGTACAGTCCTATTTTTTTGTGTATATGGACTTAAGCTTCCAAGTTCAATTATCAGACACAAATCCAAGTTTATTTTACAGTAAAAAAAAAATCCATGGTAGGGTTGAAGAGCAGTATCTCTTCATAATATAGGACCTGAAGGGGAAAAATATTTTAACAATGTTAAATTAACATTGATCACTAAAGGTCTCTGACATGCTGCTTTCCTAATGAGTTTTTGTGGAGTTTTTGTTTCATAAGAAGTACAGCACAAGGTGAAGTAAATGTTTTCTGAATCCTTCTCTCTTGCCCCTCCTCCATCAAATAATATGTACATGTACTGTCCACAGAAGTTCCTTCTTCTCCAACATTTTCCTGTTCTTATTGCTCTGTACTGTGCTATGCATACTGTCCTATGCTGTCTTGCAATGACAGCATCAGATGCTGTATTGTTCTTCTGAGGCCGTTTTCTCTTGTAATGTAAATGTGTTTTTATTTAACAGTCGTCTTCTCTCTCTAGATCCTCTGACAGATGTTGACAGTGTAAGGTGGGAGAGATACTTAGACCACAGAAAGAATCATGATGCTGCTGAGAGTAGAAGAGGGTTGACCTCATCTTTCTCTTGAGATCTTTCCATGCTTATGACAATTTACCAGTTGGAGGCAATGGGCAAAACTTCTGGCACGTCTGCAGAAGGCCTTTCCCAAAACCAAACATAAAGTGGTACAGACTGGCTGGAGCATGCAGAAAGATCAGAAAGATCCTCCTTACATCACTGGAAGGAAATGTGTATCCTGTGAATTTCATCAGGAGAAAAGGCAGTGAGTCCCAAGCACACAGAGAAATTAATTTTATTTTTCTCATCTGTCAAAAGTCGGACTGTGATACAGAAAGACATGTTCTCTAAAAAACAAACATTGAAAGGCATTTGATGAAGGACTGCTTCTGCTCAGAAGGCATAGATGCATAATGACATACAGCAAAGCACTGGGTACCACATCTTGGTCAGGGCAAGTTAAAAAATAAAATTATATTTAATGTCATACATATCCCTTATGTGTACCCAAGAATTTATTATGACATTTTAAAATTATATTTTCATAAGAAATCTTGATAGCTTTGGCAATATTATAACATATTGCTGAAGAGACAGAAACAACTACTTCTTTGTTTACCTAAATTTCCGTTAAGTACAGTCCAAGTTACAGCACACAAGAAATCAGTCTAAAAATTAAGTCACCCAAACATGACTGATAAAGAGAATTCTGCCTGAAATGAACAAATCCATTTACACATCTTCTTTTTTTATAAGAATAATAATCCCTATAGGTATTTTCACTGAAATACTTGGCATGCTTTCAGCCACACCTGGATCCAGTTGACGGGGTGCAGATGCATTTCAAACGTTGTGGCCTGACTCCTCTACAAGTTGGAACATACAAACTCCTCTAACAACTGCAGTGCAGAAAACATCTGTCTTAAACCCTGATAGATGGAACCACTTACAGACATGGTAAAGTCACCGGGTGGCTTTTGGTGAAGCTTGGAGATTCAGGGAACATTCCTTTCTTGTTCACTGGTGTGAAGCCATGCAGAGAGAAGTTTGCTGGGCTAGACAGGATTTTTTTTTAACCCTGTCAGCTCATGAAAGGCTAAGGCATGTGTCATCCAAATTATTTATATATAGTGAAAATAATTGTAAGCCTATTTAAATGTAAGTTCTTTTACGTTGTGTGTAAGATCACTGTGTTATAACTCTTCACAATTAAAACAAAAAAGTTTTTAAAAGTCCAAACCAGAAATAAAGAAAATGTTTGTAGTTGTACCTCACTGTATCTCTTTTCCTACTGAAAATACAACAGATGTTTGATTCTGATGTTTACAGTTTTGGAGGCAGGCGTAAAAAAATTGTGCTAACAGGCAGACAACTGTAAGTATTCTCTGTTTGGATATTTAAGTATTCTCACCATCACAGATGAGCAAAATGAAACGGGAAAATAGACTGGGCTGTAAACACTTCTGCATTGAGGTTGCACTGCATGAAGCAATGCAGAGGATTGACTATAGGCAGGAAAGATTTCTATCTCCTTCTCTGAAACAGGGCCTGTGGCAGACAGTGAAGGCTACAGGCTGCTCCCATCCTGTGCTCCGGGGAGGTGAGGCAGCCTTTCAAACAGAGGTGGGAAGAACAGGGAGATCTCAATTCCTTTAGACCTGGTCATCAACAGGAGTATAGCACCATGTTACCATCTCACCCAGGGCACTAGTTGTACAAAGCTTATCCCACATCATCAAGCCATACATTAGGATCTCTCAGCCTGGAATGCTACAGCATTCAAGCTCCATTGTATTCAGGCTGGGATCCTATTTATCAGAGAACTGGAGACAATATATTTTATTTGATCTGGGTGAAAAGGAGTTTCAGTGAGCTACTGGTATTTCTTTTGAATGTGGAGAAATGGACTGCTTATTTTTTCTCTGGAGCGCTAATGTCTTCTCCGGCTTTACTGAGAGATTAAAGAAAAAAATGAAAAAGCAAGGGTTTGTGGTTTTTCAATGTCTTCTGAAAGAGCTGAGCAAGTTTATACAGTTATCCAGAAAAGATAAACAGAATGTTACTGAATTAGGTTTACATGTAGACACTGAGATAAAGCATTATGATTAAAATCTTGCTTTCACCATCTCTCTTAAATGTTAGCAGCTGATGTTGTCTGCTCTCAGCAATTAATGTTTTATTGCACTTGAAAACTGCAGCAGAGACGCTCTCAAACAGAGCTGCAACAAGTACATCCAGTGACAGAAGCTAGCAAAACCCAAGTCAGAATTGAAGTAGAGACAAATGCTGATCACAGTGATCCAGTTTTTAATGGTGTCAGAGCACAGTCTGTAGGCAGCTGTTGGGCACAGGGGGAAGCTGGGATCAAGTCCATCCCCAGAGTGTGGGAATACCAGAGTTACATTTGCATAATGGTGCAAGCTAATACTAGGAGTGGCTGGTCTCCCGAGCAGGAGTGTACCAAGGGTTCCGTCACTGTGGGAGAAAGACTTACCTCTTGGGTTAGAAAAAATTTTTTAAAAAAAGGAGATATGAGTGTTTACGTTTCGATGCACAAGTTCTTTGAAAGACCAGCTTTTTGGAAAATTGTGTTTTGGCTGAATGTGCCCAGCCCCCTCAAGCTGTCAGACAGTGTCTGAAAGACTGTCTAAAACAGGGGAAGAAAAGGTGATATTGTATTTCCAAGGGCAACAGAAGAAATGGAACTGTGCATAGCTTTACCTAGCGCCCAGATCACTCTGTCATTATGTGTTCTCTGAATATCATGCCGTGGCCTCTTACACATCGCCCTTCCCGCAAATGCTTACCCTAAGCATGCATTTCATTCTTTCTCTGGCACAATCATGGAAGTCTGAGTTTTCATAAGGATGAAAATTATGTATTTTTCAAGCAAAATGAATAGAAAGGTCTTACTTTAGAGGCTTCAGATAATTCAGATTGGAACATTGCCAAGTATAAGCTACAATTGAGGTGTAGCTCTGGAAAATTACCTCTTATCTACCCACATAACAAGGACCATCTCCATCTTGCACAGTGAAGTAACTCCCTCCTTGCCAAGATCAAATGTGTAGCTGAGGTATTTATCCAGTACCTAAAGAGTACCTATATCAGCCTGGAGGCACATCTACACAGACTACAGAGCTGTTTACATAAAAACAAGAAAGGGAACCCAGAGCAATATAACCTCCTCTGGTAAAAAGTCAGACCTAAAAATCCCACTCACTCCTGAGGACTGAAAAGCCTTCAGGCCTGGCTTCGGGGTAAAAAACCTCTGCAGATAAGATAAGCCTGGCAGCAATCCCAAACTGTTTCCCAAACTGGAGCTCTGCCCAGCCAACTGGGAGTGCTGGGAGCCATCCAGGGGTAATACCTCCTACTCTGAGATACAGAACAAGTGTCATAAGGGGTGAGAAGAGCTCCCTGGCTGCTTCTGCAGCTGGCAGGGGAACAGGGTGAGTAGGGATGTAGCCGCAGTCCAAATAACAAATAATAAATAACCTTAGTATGGAGTAAAACCTCTGACTGAGCAGACACTGGAACCTGTGAGACACCAGTGCTGACTGTTCCACAGCAGGAGGACATCGTGATAGACAGGTAACCAGGTGGCCTTGAAGTCCAGTTCCAAGTCAAGTGCATCCTAAATGCTGATGCAGGACAGAGGTAATGATCACACTAACAAGAAGGATGGTCTACATTTGGCTTTCTAGATTGAATCTTTCTACTGCCTCCTTTGCCAGGCATGGTTAACAGTGCAATTATAGATCTCGACTATCAGCTAATGTATAATTGTACAAATCCTGATCAGCAGATGATGAGAACCCCACTGCCAGCATGAAATCTATCTCTCCATTCATCAGGCAGCAGGAGTGTCTAACTTGCCACATCACATCAGGTAAAGGGCCTGTTCCAGTCTTCCTGAAACAGAGCAATTTGGTGGTATAAGATCATTCAAAATGAAATAAATTCAAAATAGTTTAAAATAAAATTCAAAATCATTCATAATAAAATAATCAAAGAATATTTTAAATAATTAACAATAAAATAAATTAATCTAGAAATATCAGCATGACAAAGAAAATATATAGTATAAAAGTATAAAATTATATTAGAGAAATTTAAGACTGTTTTTCTGTTCTCCCTCACATCCACTTTGTGTTATTGTAGCAGCATGGAAGAGAGTTAAGCTATGCTAGTCTTTCTCCCCAGAAGTGTCCTGTCCCCTGTGCCTGTAGGGAGCTACATTGCTGTTGCTTCCATTCATCCAGAGGTGATCAAAGTCTGATACCCCATCTACAAGTGGAGGAGCAGGAGTTATGGTCATATTGCTTGCTTAACAGGGTGGCCAATCACTTTTAGTTGGTTCAGAAAGAACATTATTTGTGCATAGGAAGAAGGAAAGGTTGGACTGTCAGAGCCTAGTCAGTTGCTAGCTCAAAACTCCTGCTGACCCTGAAAGCAGCATGCCAGGATGCATCAGCTCATTAGACCTCTCTACTTAGGAAGGTTGGTTCTCTGCTTTGTTCCAGTTCTGCTTAAGAAGAAGAGGGGATTGTGTGGGTTATTCTCTCACTTGTAAGAAAGAAAAGGCTTCCCATGTGTGGCCACAGAGGAGTTCTCCTTCTCTTCCTTTTCTCCCACAACCACAAGAATACATGTAGCAAGACATGTTGTGAAGAGTATTTTTGAATAGTAGGGCTCTTTTATCAACTATAAGGTGACTACAGCATACGTATACTTCAGTTTGCCTTATTTAGGTGGCATTAACAGAGTTCATGTGCACGCCCTCCCTCAGTCTATTTCTGGGCTTTGTTTGTTTATGTAACAAAACTTTCACATCAGTTTGGGCTCAGATCCTGTAAGAGTACGCTGGACAGATTTGAAGGATAGGTGAAGGTCACAAGGACACAGAAGTAAATATACAGCCAGAAGCATGCTAGTGGCAGGGGAATGCACTGGATGCCTTTGTTAATGATAGGATCTGCAATTTTATCTGATTTGGTTGTTTGGGGAAAAGTGATGGGAATGTTTGAGAGCTCGGTATGCCAATATGCATTAAACCTTTGTTTTTTTCTGATCTAAGGCTCTGTCAGCTGATGACACCCAAAAATTACAAAATAAAATGAACCAAAACCCAGATATAAAAACTCACAGCAGCACTGAACTTTGCACAGTTTAATTAAAATGCCTAATTGGATTAGCAAACAATAATTTGGATTATTGGATTTGCCACACAATAGTTTTCAAATGCATGACAAATCTCCACAAGTGCAAATACTCTCTGTTAAGTGGGGCAGGAGCTGGAATTCTCTTATTCTTCCTAGATCTTGAAAACATATTTGTAAAACCATTAAAAACAAAAAAACAGCAACAACAACAAAGAAAAAGGAGCAGGACGTTTCTCAGGAATGCTTTAAAAAAAAAATGAAACAACTTGACAGGAACTTTGCTCTAAGTCCGTGATTATCAATAACATCTACTAATTTATTATGCCTGACTTGTAGCTCACTTCAGCAGCTTATTTTTTCAGGCTGGACTAAGCATCTCTTTTGAAAATACATGTTCATGTGTATACCATGTTAGGTATCTAAACTAAGCAGCAACATCAAACATTTAAAATCATTTGTCTTGGTGTCTGGTCATTGCGCTGACTCTGTATCCACTGCTCTGAACAAGCTTGCCTAAAAATTAAAAGAGGATATTGTGCTAATGCTTAATCTTGAGCATACCTGGGAGACAATGAGTCTATAATAGAACTAGCAAACAAATAGTCTGGATTTTGCTAGATTAGTGGCTGCTGATCTTTCTAGAAAATAATCTTTCATATCTGACAAAAGAAAAACTGATTTAGATGTCTGACATTTTGCAAACATGGTTAAAATTTAAAGAATGGAAACACAGTGAGGAAGTCTGGAACTCATCAGAATACAAAACCCCAAAGCGAGTCAGCTGTCTGACTCCAAAAGAAATGCCTAGGAGTTGGAAATGCTGCAAATGGATTTTTGCTGTAGAAGTTTTCTGGAAATGTCACCAAAATATGATTTCCAGTAATTGTTTGTAGCCCTAGACAAGTATCATTGTTCCTGACCATCAGTGTGAACGTAACAGAAAGTGAATATGTGGAATTCTGTCTAAAACAAACAGCTCAACATTATTTGCTCAGCTAGAGAGGAGTATTGTTTCTGTGAATACCAGCCATAATAGAAGTCTGAGCACAATATTTCAATAATAGCTTAAATAATCCTTGATCAAAGAGCAGCAGGGTGGTATTAAGAGCCAGACTGATTAAATCTTCCTCAGAGAAGTATATGGAGTCACAGGCCTCACCACTGCTGCAGATGAATTAACTGGATGGACTGGTCCTTCCTTGTGCTCCTAGGGAATGCAAGCAAGCAGGGAGGGAGCTGAGCAGGGCCACAGTCCCTGAGCGAGGCTGCAGTGGCACATACACCTCTGTAGGTGTAGAAGTTTGTGAAAGGTTTTTGTAGGGAGGCACATTGTCCCCACAGTGTCCCTGTGACCCCTTGCCTCCCATGGTCTGAAGGACCAAAGGCACAGCTTGGGTCTGAATTACCTTTGGCCGTCAGATTTGAAGTGCTGGTCACCGTCCTGCCTCTCCTGGCACACCTTTCTCCATCCACTTACTCAATTGTAGCCCACAGAAGTTAATCCTTTCCTAGCCCAAAAGGTAGAAAAGGAACTGGAAAGAGATGCAGGGATGACAGAGTTACCATCCACTGCCTGCTGTAAGGTGCAAAATGAAAAGGCAGTGTCTGGATGGACTTAGACCAGTGAGACACTGTGTTTGAATAGATTTATGTGGTAGTCACCCCTCTGCTGAATACTGCCAGATGCCCAAAGCCTTGCTGGCTGACTTCCCAGCATAGGGAAAATAGTGACAAGTCTGAGTGGATGTGAAGACTTGTAGACAGCAGACAAGGCAATCCCTGCCATCTCCCTGCAGCTCACTGTGGAGACCCCGCTTGCTTCCCTGCAAGAAACTCTCCCTCAGACGCCTTACACGTCACAGCCCAAGGCAGAGGAGGGTCTGTGGCTTTGTGGTAACAACAAAACAGAGCAGCTCCATCACAAAATGTTACTCCTGTTCACACACAAAGGTAAAGGTTTTTGAATGCAGTGCCGTCATCTGTAATACCTGACACTTCAGTACAGAAATTGTTGGGTTTCCCACCTGTAATATTGTTGGATTTCCCACCTGCAGCTTCCCTTGTACTCAGGAACAGGGTATCCGAGCGTGCATTCTGCATTCAGTCCTTGGTATTGGAGACCCTCCCACTATCTGGCTTTGTACTTCATTTCAAGGAGGCTTTTTTGTAAATTGAGGTTGTTTGCTGTGTGCAAAATAGATGAAAACAAGGTGGTCAGTGATGTAAGTGCTGTACAGTAGTCTGTTTAGGAAGAGGCACTCCCAGACTGAATCCTGCCTGCCCAAGGCCCAAGCCCTGCAGAATAACAATCTGTAGTGCATACATAGAGATCCTGAGTTATTTGAGCAAGTCTGTCAGCACCACATCAACCAGCTTAACCAAATAATCTACTAATTCTTAGTGCTTTGCCTCATTAAAGCATTTTACAAACCCTACCTTAATTAAAGTTCACAGCAGTCCTGCGAGTTAGTAAAATGTCATTATCCCAATTTTACAGATGAAAAAATTGCAACAGAGAGGTGAAATGCTGTGCTTGAGGCTGCAGGAGACAGTTTTACGGTTAGGATTAGCCATCGGGAGTTTTTGGCTCTGTGTGTCATAACGAACCTCCGAAGGCACTGAACTGTCTCTCAGAGAGATGATGAAAACACTGCTACCTGCTTAGAGTTCCCTTCCTGGCTCTAAGGTGGCAAAAGAGACTGATCTGGGTGCTGACATGTCCTGTTATCCCATATTTACTTTCCAGATCTGTGGGCCATGCCAGGTATGTGACAAGTAAAAGGTAGAAATCAGCAATGTGACCTTGCCTGGGCTATTGTGGAGCCTCAGAGATCTGCCCTGTGAATAAAATGGGGCCACAAACAAGTTAGAGCAGCCTCTGAGGCTGAGCCAAGCCACAGCAGGAACTCTACCACCTTTGACCACTGCTGGATTCTGGGACAGCTCGGGACTTAATTGCCAAACTGTGGGGCCTCACTGAGCCAAAAACATAATGGTGACCACAAACATATCAAGGATGGCTAGCAAGCTGATGGAAACACTGCTCCAAATGCTTGCAACCCATCTGGTGTGATGCAGGGTTCAAACTTATACTCTGAGTCATGCAGCAGAGGTGTGAAGCTGGGTCTCCCACCTTTTGAGCCACCACCCTAGCCAGAAGGCTCAGATGGGTGGAGCTGACACTCCTACACCTTCCATTTTCATGTTGATGTTCAAAAGGTTTAAGTTTTCCCCATAATAAATGTTTAAATATATTTTTCATGTTTAAATAAAGATCGTCACCCACTACTTAGATGAACGTAAAACATTTGGGTCAAAAGACACTGCAGGTTGTCTCTAGTTCCACCTCCTGTTCAAAGCAAGGTCAGCTCTAAAATTACTCAGGGGTTTATTCTGTTGTGTCTTGAAAAATTCCAAGGATGGAGATTGCACAACAACTCTGGGCAACCCACTCCAGTGCCTAACTTTCTGCATGGTGATTTGTTTTTCCCTTATATCAAGTTGGAGCCATTGGACTGTTGTCCTACTAATAAATACGTCATTTCACCTGGTTGCAGCCACCCCCCATAATTATTTCCTTTTCTTGAACCTCTGCTTAAAAATAAAGAGAAAGAAAAGACTGCAGAAAATTTTCAGTATGAATTTTAGCACCACAGCACACTGTCAAGACCTGGTGTTGTAGGCTCATGATTATATCAGAAATCTAGTAAGAACTTATCTTGGTTTTGGTTTTGTTTTTTTTCTTCAGAATTCATCAGCTTTTTAAAGGCTCAAGTGGTACATTGTTCCTCCCCCCCACGTCCCCCCCACACCATTCCCCTGTTTTAATGAGACACTGCTTTCAGATCCCTGTAATGGAACACAGATCAGAGGTCTCTAAAGCTCTCAAGTTTACATCACGTCTTAATGCCCTAAGGCATAGGTATCATGATTGTGATTTACTGCTGAAATTCACCTATTATATTCATGTTGCATCAGTATTATTAGTCACCTTTTACTTTCTGGAAACTCTTTCATAGAAACATAATACTCAAATTTTCTTGTGGATTTCATTCTCTATTTACTTTCATGACTTGGGAGAGGGAAGAAAAAAGTGTAGTGCAGGATGTAAACTTCACATTAATCCCCCCTTGGTAGTTATACATACACCAGAGCCAGGAGTTCAGTATGCCATGCCAGTGAAGGAAGAATATAGATCTCATCTCATTTTGAATGCTGTAGTAAACTACACTGTAATTCTGGGCTGGGATAACCCTAATGTCTATCTGGTGATGCCTCTAACTGCATATTGCATAGCTATGAAGTACTCTGCTGTGTTTGCTTTGTCCCGTGTGCAGGAGTTACTGTGGTTCTGTCCCAGGAACCTGCCCCACAGCTCAGCATGCATAGGAGCTGCAGCCGCAGCCTCCTGTGGGAGGATCATAAAGTGCCCCACTTATCTGGGATGTTAATTGCTGAGGTTTGGAGAACTGCCAAAGGGAGACAAAATGACTTACTTAAAATATCTGCTGATACTTTGTTTGGTAAACAAGAGATGTGTGGCATGGAGTCTACCAGAGATCTATGGACAAGAGTGTGAGGAGTTTGGTGTAACTGATGGGGTGGGCAAAAGTGAGGACAGGTTATTCTGCTATTGGTATCTTCTGGCAGGGATTGTGTGTTAATGAGAAGGTCCTTCCCGTGAAATGAAACGTGGAGGGATAGTCTGCTAAAGCTGGCAGGGTTCAGCCTTCAGACTAACATTTACTCATGTATCTTGAGGTCTATAGACAACTTCTATACCTCAGACACTGCAACTGAGAGAGTTTAACCACTGGTCAGACATACCAGTGAGTGCTAAAACCCCAGTGTGGGTCATCCAAGTCTTTGCTCTGCTTTCTCGTCCCTCATGAGTTCCTTACCGCTGTTGCTATCATTCCCCTCTCTGTTAGTGTTCCTTTGATCTGTGCTGCATTAGCGGGAGGAAAGCACACAGAGCAGCCAGCTCTGCCATGCCTAGAGAGGACAAATGAAGCAGAGAAGCCTGATCGGACCTATGGACCAATGTCCCTGAATAGCAAAGAGAGTCAGAGTCCTAAACTGTGGCTCACCGGTTAATCCAGAGCAGCTGCAGCGACTGCCCTTGTTCTGGGGAGTACTAATTTTTATCATCACTGTTCCTTCACCCCTTTTTTTTTTTTCTTCTGTTTGCACTGACTGTTCACTATGGTTGGGGTCAGAGAGAGAACCATGAGCTGGCTTAGGTACTGCTTAGACCATAGGTGCTGCAGTGATGCTGCCCAAGGATCTGTCTGATCAGAGAGGTAAATCTGCACTGAGCTCCTGGCTGCAAGACAGGCCTTGAAGAGTATCCAACCATCCAGTTGAAGCCTAACTCAGGTTTGCTCATGCGACCTGTGGTGGCTGCAGTGTAGACATATGGTCTGTTTTGCTGGAGGCCAAAACCTGACAATTATTTATATCTCAGTCTTAAGCATGGGACTGCACTCTTTTATTCCTCACCAAGATGAGTAAGATATAATAAGGCTCTTATTCTCATCATCTCTTTCCTCCCCTCCCTCCCTAAAAGAAAGATTTGGATTGGTTTCTATTATGTTTGTTTTTAACAATCATGTGGTTTCAATGTGAAAGTGTCTGATGTGAAAAATACCTCTCTGTACTCTGACAGAAGTTGACTAATACCTTGGTAGGATGAAGTCCCTGCATTTTTAAACAGCTCGGTGTTTTCTGTTCAAAGTTTTGAAGTGAGCCAGCCATGTAGACACTAGTATTCACTGAAAAATAATACAGAAATTCCTGCCTGCTTCTGTGCACATACTCCCTTTGGACAAAATTGTTGGGGGAGCCCATGTCCTTTTAGAATCAGTCAGTCCCTGTCTTGGATTGACATCCTGGTAAATGGGACATGCAACGCTATTTTTTTATTATCATTCTAGAGTGAAGTGAAATT
Source organism: Chloroceryle aenea (assembly GCA_013399075.1). Taxonomy (NCBI): domain Eukaryota; kingdom Metazoa; phylum Chordata; class Aves; order Coraciiformes; family Cerylidae; genus Chloroceryle; species Chloroceryle aenea. The sequence goes on along the minus strand of VWZY01003720.1, from coordinate 588,281 downwards.
AAGTACTGAGAAAAAAAAAAGAGTATAGTGGAATTTCCTCTAAACTTAACTGGGAGGATCTTATTTATGCTAGAATTTTCAGCCTGCTGTTCCTGGTACCTCACTCTGGAGCCCAAAATGCACTCTAAGCACAGAAATAATGTCACCAAAGCTCATAGATGGGGTGGGGTGGTACACTGGTCATGACCCAAAAGTCTGTACCCTTAGGAGTTAGGAACAGTGAACATAGCGGCTCATGGAAAATGTGCTGCTGGTGCTCCAGATGACTCCTGTAGCCTCAAAAGAGGAGTTGATGCTGATTTTCCTCCCTCCTTCATCAAGAATAGCTAGGAAATAGCACCAAACACATTGATGGCTGTCACCCACAATGGTGCACAGATCTTTCCCCAAACACAGGTGAAACCAAATTTTTGCTGTGATAATAGACATTGTGCCTGAAGTCAGATTTGGACTGCTGAATGGGCCCTTGGGCTGGGAGCAGCCTCCTTGAAGTCAGTCATGTGTTACCCACCATGAGTAAAGACATCACAATGTTTTTCAAATAATATTCAAGGGCCCAAATCCATGCTAGAAACTGCACCAGGAGAGAAGTTATCCTGGTTTCAGTAGTGTCACCTGCAAGGATAGAATTGCGCGCACCTGTAAGTCAGATCAGGGACTTGAAGCATATTTTTCCTGGAGCAAGGATTGCAGATCAGCATTTTGTGAGCATAATTGGATATTCTGCGTGTGCTGGAATCACAATAATAGACCAAATATTTTGAGTCTGGGAGAAGGCTCACAAACCTGCTTTCTTGCCCTGCCCTATTTTTGTAGGCCAAATACCTGCTGCATGAAAAATACACAGAAGAAACTGCAAATGCCCACACCTTCTGCTTTGGATACTGCTAGAAATGTTCTATAACCAGCAGTCAAGTGCACACTTAATCCATAAGATAAATATATTGGAAACAAGCAAATTATACAATGGCATGTCTTATTTCTCCACCTAAATAAAGTAATTTTTTTTTCAGTAGGCAAACACAACAGACTTTGAATCCTACCACTATTTCATTAAAAGTATTATTTGGATTCTACATTATTTTCATATCTGTGGTGAAACATTTTTCATTAGGAAATGTTTATGTAAGGAAGTGCTTATACCTGTAAATCCATTGTGCTGAGGCATATATATATCAGGCACTTTTGGGCATTGAATTTATAGATTTTCTTCCTCAGCCTGAGGAAAGTGTGTGTGGGGAGACAGTTATCAGTGAATATATCTATCACAAACCAACATCTCTATTATTATATTAGTAGTTCCAAACATGAAGTTTGAGAAAGGTGATTTCCTTTTCTTCCCTTTCCCTGTCCCTAAATTGCCACCTATTTCATACCTATTTGAAGATGGAAAGTATCGGCTGCCTTTGATCTTTAAGAGGAAAACTCAGAAGAAAATGTCTCAGTATAAAGGACATTTTTAATAGTGTATTAACATTTTAATGTTTCCCCAAATAGGCACAGCCTGGAGAAGCAGAGACCAGCAAGAGTCACGTACTCTAGAAACCCCATCTTCCTACAGCAGTGCATAATTTGCATTAATTATGTCTATAGCCATCACATCTAGGAGTAGTCTGGGCTTCTCTAAGCAATCGGGCAATGCCATAATTGTACCGAGAGTTTTGCTTTGTCTGTCAGTGAATTGGGCTTTCTGACTTCGAGCATAGTGCCCTTTTATCAGGTCTTCAACAGACATTTTTTCAAGGCCAATTTCACAGCAAAGATTTTCTGTTTAAAATTTTTAGCATTGCTCGAAGAGCATTCTGCAACCTGGAAGTGAATATACATTTGAAGGTATTTAAACTAAGTCTGAAATACCGAGTTGCATTTTAATATGTAAGATTTGCAAGTTGTGGTTAGTTACACATATCAAAAATAGCTTTTCAAGAATGTTCAGCCAAATGATTTGCTTTTATAAAAGAATACAGACAGAGACCAAACCAACAAAATTTCAGATTTAGTCAGGAAGTTATTCCTTAAAAGTCATTCAAAATTTTCATATAATTGCAATGTGAGATGAAGAAGAAATCTGGAAGTGATTTTTCTCTGAAATTTTCTTAGCAGTTCTTTGAAATTTTTCCTTATGTTCATGGATAACTGTGAAGTCCTGCAAGTCATCTGCCTTCTTATACTGGAGAGTGTCTTGCAACACACTGTCTGCACTAGCCTGCAGCACAGGACTGATTGCAACTTTCTGTCCTGAGGCAAAACAAGTGTAGCAATCATTTACCTGCTTTACTGTATCTTTCATTTTTAAAAAAAGTATACATATATAATATGTATTATATAATTAGATATATCTATAATATATAGTATATAAAATCTAAACAAATATTTAGACACTCGAGTCCACTTTCTGCAGACTTTCTAAAAGGGGAGACTGTTCTCACACACAGAAACTTCAGGAATTCTCTATTCTTCAGGAAGCTATTTTCCAAACATTTGAGTGACTATTTCCACAGTGGTTCTTAGGCTGGAAGTGACTAAAATGTAACCATTTTTACTACTACCCAGAATAGCATAATTATTCCCCATCAATTTCATATACTCATGAATATGCATGCACTACTACTTTTTTCACAAAATGGGAGAAATGTGAGAAAAGTAACTTTTGTCTCCAGAATATGTTAAATATTTCACTTACAGGAATCCATGAAGACAGATCTTTTTTCCCCCTGGATTCTGCTGACAACAGGAATTGATTCACTGCGCTCTCCTCAGAGAATAGGTACTTGGCATATCTGCAAAGTGAGTATGTCTACTAGCAATGCATATATAGATAATGCATACATGTGTACGTGCATGCAATATGGTACCATTGCTTGGAAACGCTATTGAAGGCATATTTAGCTTTTTGCTTGGTCCTACCTGACCTAGTGCAGAGATTAGCTACTGGAGATGTCAGGAAGTGGAAAAGAGAATCCCACTGAGAATAACAAAACCCCCAACAGCACCATTTACCAATTAGTCCTCATTACTTATATGTACTGAAGAGGACTTGATAATCCTATATGCCATTGTATCAGTAAGCATCAAAGCAGGTGCAAGCTGATGGTTTGAAGAAGAATATATTCCTATTTCTTCCCATTCACCAGGTTTTTCCTTCACTCCCCACCCCCAGGAGACAGTTGATAACGAGGGAGAAACCTGCGACACTGTTGTGGGAATGGAGAAACAGGCCAGTCCCCCCAGGAGAGCTGGCATTGCCTACCTGACCAGCCTACCAACCAGAGGGGACATGCAGCTCATTTTCAGTGCTGCTGCTGCTGACATTAGGATAGGCAGAAGGGGTTTTACGTAGTGTGATCAGTGCTGACTGCCTCACTTATTTAAAAATGAGCCTGCAAAATTTATTAGATGGAGCCATCTGCTTCACAGCCATTCTCCTACACTACCTCTGACAGTGACTGACAGGAGACAAACAATGAATTTACAGCGCTGGGTGAGAATCAATTACATTTCTGATCCCTCTTCCAGAGTTGCTGTATCCTTAAAGGTGCAACATGGAGCATCTGTTAACATGTCTTTTTTTCAACTTTTAGGGTCTAGAGTAAGTATTCATGGTCACTTTCAACTTTCTCCTTGCGAGAGCCAATGAGGAAGAGCCTGCAAAGCAGTTACATGACTTTTCACAGTCATTATTGTTAATCTAGCTAATGAAGAGGAGCTTCACAGTAACACCCCCATGGTTTTCTTTTTAAAAGGGACACATTCAAAGGTCATTTGGATCTTATTGAGATATAGCAAATTATTTCAACAGGGTTTGAATATGGCCACAAGTGTACGGTCTTTGAATGAGGAGTTTTCATTAACTGATTCAAGTCTGGAATGTGCAGGTTTTGTCACAAATACCTAATCTTCATGACAAAGCAACTTTTGATTGTGAATGCTTCTTTTGATTATGTTTATTCTATTACTAATGAAAACTGAAAGCACTGTATTTTTTCTGATTATTTACCTGATGTGAAAATCAGGTGCTAAAAGCAATAAAGTTTTGTCAAAACAAGAGAAGAAATTGCTTTGATTCACTTGTTTGCAAAAGAAATGTATTATTTATGCTCCTTTCACTCCAGATCTAAAGAAGGAACTGTATGTCCCAAACCTTGGCTACTTTTCAAACTATAGTGGTTGACCTAATTAACAATAATTCATTTGCCTGCAAACCTCAGATGACAAAACTATGGACTCTGTTGCAGTGATTTAAGGCATCAGAGCAGCTAGTATTTTCCAGTTACTCTAACACATGAAAGAAACAGGTAAAAGAAGTAGCTGCCATTTCAAAAAGCTGATTCATGTGTCCTCAGACATTAGTTAGTTACCTGCTGCATATGCTGTGTTTATTCTCGGTAGGTGTTTATGGAGGAAGATGTTCATGAGCAAACAGAAGCACCAACAAAAGCTCATCAGGGAGCCTTTGTGCTGGCTTTGGGCTGGCTTCCACGTAAGATTTTTGTTGGAAGCAGGTGCCTATCCTAGTGGTGCTTACATGCTTGGTGGCATCTGCAAAAGCTGCTAAATTGGATCTGCTTCTCTCATTAGCCTGCCCACCCTTGCCGAGGGCCTCTCTTCATTCTGGGTTGGCTATGATGCATGGGAGTCCCCTTCTGGCAAGCAGCATCCTACTGGCGAAGCAGCCACTGGTGGACTCCTGTCTAGGTGTGAAAAGTCCCAAGACAGTGATATCTTCCTCTTGAGGAGCAGACATCCTACTGCACAACTCTTGGACTCTGTCTAATACCTTGCTGGTGCTGCTGGCATAGCCACTCACTCAGAGCCGTGCTCACCATGGGCTGAAAACCAGCAAGCATGGGTAGGCCAAAACTGGGCAGCATCCTGTCTGCCACTGTCACTGCTGCAGGGCTGCCCATAGGTCCAGTACTCACCTTCATGAGGGCTTGTTTCAATCATCACTGTGTAGTCAGCTGCTCTTCTCTATTTTAGGATCCTCTGTGAGTAGCAGCTATGACCATTCACATGTAAGAAAGCCCAAGCCCAAAGCAGGGCAGTGCCCAGGTTAACTTGAAGATGTGTGCTGGAGCTGCAGGGTGCTGGAGGTGCCAGTGTACTGCCAGAGAGGCCTGAAAAGTAGTCCAAATAAAAACATTTTAGGGTGTGCCTTAAGCTGTGCCCATCTCAGGGCAGAGTGCCACGAACCACTGCTCTCTTTAAAATCTGCAAGTCTTTACTGTCTCCTGGAGATGGGTGTGTAAATCCTTGTATTTTGCCCCTCTTTGTATTTTGTAAGTATTTTGGTATTATGAAGATGTCTGTAGCCAGCTCATGCAGGCAGGTGGTAAAAGGCTGTTCCCTACTCAAGACAACTTAGGTCTGTGTCTCCCATGTCCCCAGGCTGTAACACAGAGAGATGGGACTTCAGGCACTCATGCTCTCCCAGAGAAATTGTCCCTCTTTTCATGGCATTACTAAATACCAAGTGGAAGAGAGGGGGTTACCACAGGTGACCTGGGGACAGTGCAGTCACTGCATTTCATGGCCAGGCTGTGCTCCAAGCCCTTCTCCTGGAGCACATCTCAGATCCTGTCTCCCCATGCACAAGCTCACCAGTTGTAACCATAGCTATACAGAGGCAAGTTCATTCTTTTGCATTTTCTGTCCCTCAATAAGTATTTCTTTATCCCATGCAAAAGGGAGCAGCATAAATAGGAGACTGTGCCTTCCTGGAGAAAGGCAGTCATGCACACCCAGCTGTCATGGCACATTCCTGGGCAGGAGTTTGATGTCATCCTTGAATCAGAAGTTACTGGTGGGTCAGGCAGAGGAGCACCCCACTCCCAACTTCCCTAGGGAGGGAGGTGTGCAATAAGAGATTGGCCCCTGCATGGCTCAGCATCATTAAGGCAGGAGCATTTCAGGGCACGATGAAAAGCAGAACATGACGACCCCAAAAAATGCAAGTTTGGAATACTGACATATGCAAAATGAAGATGCTACATCACTTCTGGGGGAAAGGAAAGCTACAGAAACAACTCATCTATTGTTTGTGAGTAATTTGTTATATCAGGAAGTACAAGTTAGATACACTAAAACCAAGTGTATCTAACCAAGAAATATTCACATATTGTAGATTAGGTCACCAGAGAAAGTAAGAAAGAAACATAATATTGTACTGAGCAATGTGACTGGGCAATGATTATATTCCTAAACCTACTAGACACAAATGAATGATTTATAAAAGAAAGGGGAGAAAAATGTCATGTAATCTGTTGGAATTGCTGCAACATCATGAAAGCAATTTGCAGAAATACAACTCACCAAGAAACACTGCCTGTGTCTCATCCCATCCGTAGCAGAGGAAAGCTGTCATGTGCGGAGCTTCTTGTTGAAAGCACTGAGCACATCCTCCTTCTGCCTCACCAGTGGCATAGCAAAGCACTTTTAACTTTTACTGAAATAAAGAGCTGAGGTCATTTAACATCTACCTAAACTGTTCTTCATTCTGCAAAATTAGGTACTAAGGTCTTTCTTTTTTTTTTTTCCACACTTGTGCTGCAAAGGGTACTTGTTACTCTTGAATGAGAGCAAGTGCTAGAAAGCAGAGGCAGATATATTTTCTGGTATTCTCTTGAGCAGTTCAGCCCTAGCTCCAGCAATCTGTGTTTTCTTTTTATAACATCACCTCTCCCTGTGGTATCTTAGCACTTGATAAGAGGTAATCTCAAAGGGTAAATACATGTCCACTCCTCTGAGTTGCCCAGAATGGATTTGTCCTTTAATTCCATGTTCTGGTGGGATTGCTTATGTAACAGATTTTTTTTTTTCGTCACTAAATTAAGGTTATAACTCCACGGTTTGGAGAGTTAGGCAAACATTTCATATCATAAAACTACAGCTTGTGGGTGTGATGGGCTACGGGCCAGCATCACTGAACAGACAAATGTTTTTTGTCATTTTGAGGAGTTAGGAAATCAGACAGATCGCACAGAGATGAGAAATAGTAAATGTGTTTCATTAAAAATTATTTTCTCAAGATGGTTTCAACAAAAATATTGAATATTAGAAATGTCATTACACCTTTTTCAGCATTGCAAATGTAGGCCAGCAGGCCTGTTTTGAAGGAATAAGAGGAAGGAAGAGAAAGAAAAATTAATAGAAAGCTTCCTAAAAATCCCAAATGTGTATTTATGTCTTAGGGAAAGAATCAGTCTAACAAACATTGATGGTAAGAGCGATTTCCTGGAAAAAAAACCCTCATACATTTCCTGTTCAGAAAAAGGGTTTAGCATGTACTTTTGAATGGCTGCATAAGGGACATATGCATAGTGTCATTTTGATGTCTCGTGTTGGGATGGCTTACCTAGGAACAGTGAAAACCACCCATGAGCAAGTTGGTGAGCTGCCCCCTCTGATTCTTCCAAGAAATGCTCATTAGGCTGGCTGAAAAGCTTAATATGTAAGGCATTGTCCTTTTTCTGTAGATCTGGGTAGCATCTGCAGACTCTGAATGGGAGCAGCTCTCCTTTCAGAGAGGAACACCTCACCAATCCCTGTCAGGTTGTTTTCTTTTAGTATCCCTACTTTTTCTGTTTCCTTTTACCTTGTGCACAAAGAATGAAATTAGCACAAGCTACACGATTCCACTTGCAGAAACACTGCTCTGTACAGGCCCACAACTAGAAAAGTCACATCTTTGGCTCAGGGCGGGAGGGCTCTGTGACTTTCATCTCCTTGACAGCTTTGAGACCAAGGGTCCCACTCAGGTGGGATGGGGTATGACTAGGGCTGATGGAGTGCTTGGCATAGGGAGCCAGCATCACGTCCCAGAAATAGCCAAGCCAAAGGGACATGTGAGCAGATTCTGAGTGGTATGAGGCAGAGCCAACACTGCCTTACAGAGAGGAGAGAGGTGATTAATTAGCTGCCCAGGCAATGTTGTTTTCCTCTGCAAAGTAGTCTCTCCTTTGGAACTGGGAGACACACTGCTGACAGTGGTTTCTCGTTCATTCGGGACACCAAAATACAGGATCACCACAGCCCTGGAAGACAATTAGGGCTTGAGAGCATAATGTCAGATTCTTGCACTGTCGTCCCAGCTCTGGCAGATTTGCAATGGGGCCACAAGCTGGTGATTTCTCTTTTTCTGCTTGCATTCACCCACCTGAATGAGTTAAAAGATGGCTTATTAGTCATTTAATAAATTTGATCGTGCTTTGCATAAGCAGCACATGATTTAAGCATCCCTGTGGCTGTGCACATTCATTAAAAGCCCAGGAGTGGTTGCATTACAACAGGTGAGCGTATTTTGGCAGCCCCAGTTTCACAAATGCATCAGGTTGCAAACAGAATTTAATGTGATTTCAAATAAACCATCTGAAAACGTTATGAGCTCTCCCATTTGTTTGGATTAGCATAAGCTCTTCCTCCCCTCATCTCATTTCCTGCATGTTTAAACTACAAATAAAGCTGAATTTAAATGTAATCCCCATGTCTTTACCAACTCATCCTCCCTGACAAAAGCACATCATTAAGAAATAGTAGTGTAAGGGGGGACTAGCCCCCTGTTTCCAAATGTGGTAAAAGCAAACCCATGCAAAACTGTGCTAGTGATTTAAATTTATCCCCTAAGCACAATAAAATTGGTATCACAGAGCTTGCAGATGCAATAAAAATAAAACTAGGTTCAGGTTCACCAAGGCTTTTCTGTAATTTTGGGATGCCTTCCTCAGTTCATAAACACTCATTATGTGTAAGCAGACCTGGTGCCTGAAGAAAACATGCACTTAATCTATTATTGATTATTTTTACAGTCTTCAAAAGCAGATGGAGTGTATCTTAGGGCAGAAATGGAGAAGCTGAACATGCAGTGTATACCCTGGGGAACTGCCAATGCCAGTTCCACCTGCAAAGTAACAAGGGGTCGATCCAAGGCCAGTGCATCTGGGAGTGGTTATAACCAGATACCCCAATTCAGTAGCAGTGTGCAGTCAAACAGCATGGTTTTTTGTTTGTTTTTTCCTGTGTTGGTACAAGATGGGCTTCTACAAGAGACATTACTTTTAGCCGGAGAAGTTTCTAGACCCTGAAGCAACTCATCACTAGGATGTTGTAGAGAGACCCCTGAAAAATGGCCTGGTTGTAGCTTGCTTTGTCCTGGCCAAGGCTAGAACTGTGGAAACAACAGCCAAAAGTACCACAAACCAGACCTGAAAGTGTTTTTCAGAGTGAGTGACTTCAGCAGAGGAAACTAAAACCCACTTTTCAGGAAGACTTCTTACCAGAGGGAAGACATAAGTGACAAAATCTTTAGACAATCTCTCTCATCTACAATTTAGACGCTCAGATTTTTCCTTTGTTATTTTCTGCTCTGCCTTGGAGGAGGTAGTGACCACTGGAAGAGACAGTCACTGGAGGCACAGAAACATGTAGCTTGATCCTGACCAGCTGTCTCAATAAAAGCAGAGAGAAAGGAGACACCAGGAGAGGCCTGGAGCAGCTCTCCTGCTGTGGCAAGAGGGACTGTGGCAATGTGCAGGGAAACCTGTGGCAAATATACATTGTCAGAGATACCATAGAGGCTGTGCTGAGTCAGGCTATTTGTCAGTTTGGCTCAGTGTCGAGCCTCTGACCGTGGTCATAAGCAAGAATACAAGAACAGGTTAGGCATGTTTTCCCAGAATGTCTTCTAGCCTTGGAGAATTTCCAGCTCCTGATTCTGAAGAGTTATTCTGCTTTTTAAAAGTCTCCAATGGATATTTGTAAATTCAGCCAGTCATTTTTGATCCAATGTGAGTATTTTACCCTGTCTCTCATTGCCTTTTGCCATTTCTGCCCTGGCCACCCTCTGGTGTCACCAGGTCCTGGTGGGACACCAAGCTTACATGGGACAACCGCAGTTATTCCCTAAACACCTTCCAATGATGCTTGGTGGACCTCTAACACATCCATCCTTGCACATGTCATTTCCTGGGCTGAAAAATCCTGTTATCTGTGGCCACTCCTGGTATAAAAGCTGTTCCACACCTCTGAAGATCCTGATTACCCATCTCTGAATCTTTTCCTATCCTCTCATATTTGTGAGGAAGACACATGTGCCCTCTGCTGAGTGATACTGCAGTTATGAGTTGCCAGCACTACCTCTGTAGCCGTGAGACCAGCCTTGTGTCCAGCACTAGCCAGCACAAGCCTGCCCTGCTTCCTCTGCCCTTCTCCTCCTCCCCTTTTCCACCAGACACTTTACCTGGGGCTGGGCAGGGGTTGCTGCACTTGTATTCACCTTCCTGTCACCCCTTCTGATGATACCCATCACCTCTTCAGCTGAGGGCCAGAGCACAGCTGGTGTGCAGGACACTCACCAGCCCTCCAGCAGAAGTGTGTGCCCTGAGGACCCTGGCTGCAGTGGGCAGTTGTGCCACCACTGCTTCTCCCAGGAGGGAATTGACCCCAGGAGCAAAGTTGTGTAACGTGGGAGTGAGGGGAGAAATCAGAGAGGGAGGTATGTGAGAGAGAAACCCTTCACCCTGAGATCACTGGCCTCTTCTTCACAAGTTTAATACTTGATGGCATCACAGTAGTCTTTCTTTTTTTTCCCCAGCACGTCAGTTCTGTTACATGAACGTCACCTTTCTCATGTGAACTTCCAGCCAGTTCTCTGGCTTTGTCCCCCATCATTCCCCACAGTACTTTTCCAACATTGCTGCTTTCCAAACACCTCCAGCCCCATCAAACAGCTACACATGTTTCTTCATTTCTTCTGGGTGTATTAGCTTGTGTTCTCCGTGTTGGATTTTATTACTATATCCTCCAGATAAGGCTACTGCCTGCATGATAAAGTTTTTGCCTCCTACTATGACATTAGCTGCAAATTTAATTTGAGGGCTATTCATCCCCTCTTGATACCTACCATTAACAACAATAAAAGTAGAATTCAACAACTGAGATGCCCAGAACCCTTCGGGTACTTGTCTTTATTTTGCTATATGGTTGTTGATAGTTTGTTTTTATCTATTTACAGTCCTTCAAGTAGCATTTGGTATACAGAGCAGATCTCTGACATGCTATTAATCACTTTTGAAATGACTGTAGAAAAGATATTGGGCTGTGAGCCAGTACTTTTGGGATCGTGTTAATGTTTTGCTGTTGTATTTCAATCACTTGTGCTGTACAAAATAACCCGAGATGTCCCTCCCTCAGGGTATTAAGTAAAGATTGCAGCCCCTGTGATAAGGGAAGATTCTGAGAAGCATTAATCTACAGGGAGCAGTTCGGCAGGAAGTAAAGGGCAAGAGCATCGCCAAATGGCCTTTTGTTGCTCAGGGGGTGCTTTACACAGGTGCACACGCATTTTGGGTGGAACCGTTTCCCCAGAATTCTCTCCTTGCTATGAATAACAGGGTGCGTTCAGGTGTTCTCAGTATGCAGAGCTTCAGTTTATGCAGATTTAGAAAATCCTTAATTAAACAACAGAAGGCATATTATCCTGTCTCTTTTCATCAGCTTGGTATCCATCAGCTACAGCTGGCACAAACCAATTATCCCTGTGGCAACCACAGCTTTTGACAGCTCTTGACATAGACTACTTTTAACCTGTAGGCACCCCATGCTATTTTTGTGCTTGTGCAGATGACTGAAGGCTACACTCTGCACTTCATTTTCATTGGGGAAGAGCTGTTGGGCTTCTGCATAAATGGCAGTCAGGAGAGGGCCTTTGAGACTGTTCTTCACCAGCAGCAGCAGCCATTGTCAGCAGTGCAGTGGTCTGTGGCACAGTGTAGGAGAAGTTGGCCATCCTCATCCTCAAGAAGGAGGATCTTTCCACTAGGTTGAAGCTGATGCTCTAACTTTCTTATTGTGGTTGTCATTTCCTTCAGCTCTGCATTGCCAGAGTCGGTAATGGATACCCTGAGATGAGCCAGCGTGGTGGGGCAGCCCTCAACCTCCTGTTGTACGTTAGGACTGTGATGCATGTCCCACCATGTGGACTCTGGGAGACAAGATATTTTCTCAGTCTATCTACAAAGTGCTATGATCTCCTGTAGGCTGTAGAGCAGTACACAAGGCAACAGAACCCTGTTGTAATGGTTTGAGAGGAGGGGGGAAAAAAAATAGTACAGGGAAGTCTTTCTATGCACCAACATCAGTTCATAGGTAATTAGAGGGCAGGAAGATTCCTGGGCTAGTAACCAGACTGGCTCTACTTCATGACTCCTCTGCACCTGAAAATAGTCTGTAGGTGACTGGAAGCTCAGGCACTCGTCTGGGCATCTCCACCCAACTTGACAGCAAAGCCAACCAATGGCCCAGCAGTTGCTTCCCACACAAAGATGGTCTTCTGGCTCAAACGGAGTTTTAGCATTTTTTCTTAGTTTGATCCACTCATCCTACTTCAAGAGCCTGAGCAAAAAGCTATCAACTTAAATGAGCTTTACATCAGGATCCTGGTTTGTTGGAATGAGGCACAGATGAAATGTTTCCATATGTCCTCATTTATAAAAATATTACTTTTTTTTTCTCTGTACTTAATTCCATGCCCAATCTAAGAAAACTGTGAAGCTTATAATAGGACATAGTCACTATCTTAAGGACAAAAAATTGTATTTTTCTTTGCAACACCTCACCATAGATTTTTAGTCCAAACCTCCTCTCACAGAAATCAGAGAGCATTTTAGAAGTGAGATCAAGAAGAATCCAGATTAGAGTTCTTCAACATTTTTTATGTACTTCAGTAAGCTACAGCTCTGGGCTGCAAACCTGGGTTTTGGTTTGCATACTTTTCTCCCTTCTTCTAGCAGAAACCTTTGTTGGCATAATTTCTGTATAAATCTGCAGTACACAGATTTTTAAAGAATCAATACAGAGACTGTCAAAGAGTCAAGAGTCTGATTTCCTCCCCTCACAGATGTTGGGCTTTTTTTCGTGAATAAGAAGTAGAATACTAAGTACCAGTCTGCGGAGTAGGAGAACAATTTTAATACCAAAGGCAAAGCATTCTCAAATTCATGGAGTTTACATTTAGAAGATGTCTAAGAACCTGAGGTTGATATTTTTTATGTTTCATTTGGGGGTGTTTTCTGAAAAGAACTTCTAGAAATTATTTTCCCAAAGTACCTCCACGTGTACTTAACTGAAATGGACTTTTAGAAATTGTCTCTTCTGTAAAAAAGTTCTGTGTTAAAATCATATGGATTTTTGTGGTCTGGAAACACCATTACACACTTAGATACCTCTTTAACATACTGGTAATTTGGACTCTACAGTTTTTGCCACTGGAGGGCTCCCCAATTTTTTAATTAATTTAGCGGGACATAGAGTTTGAAAGAATGGAGGAAGGATCTAAAGCAAGGTGGTCCTAGTTGCTACCACAATGACTAAATTTCATACAAATTCCATGTATTTTTCTGTGTATTCCTAAACCAAAATAATGGAAGAAATTAATTTTATTATTTCTGGTAGAATTACTGTATCATTATAAGCTGGTGAACCAGCAAGACTGTGTATAGCTGATAGGTAAATATGCATAAAAATACAGGAAAATTAAAGTTTCAGTACTTGGTAGCATCACACAATCAGGAAAATTCCCCAGAAATTTTACTTTAATAAATCCATCATTTACTTTAATATATCACTAATTTACTTTATAGCAGTTCTTGATGTGGATCGTTTACATTATCATCACAGTCCCCCATACACCCAGCCTGCCAACTCACCTCTATGCTGCCATTTGGCTGATAAGCTCCTCAAAGGCAGCTGGCCAGAAAAACTCTCTTGTTTTTTTAAAAGAATTATCTACATTTTCTATACTGAAGATGGCTGTGCATGGCTGGTTCAGGTTGCAGCACAGAACAGAGTCTACTCCTGCATCCTGCTCTGGCCATTGTGCTCTGAGCATTGGGCTAACCATTTTCCAAGATCCTGTTCTTCACTCAAGGCTTCTATTTAATTGGAAGAAAGAAAGGAGTGTAAAGAGAAGCGAGGAAACATCCCAAGAAGAAAACATAGTAAGAGTGCCAGGTGAACCAAGAACATCTTGCTTTTCTAGAAGTGGAAATGTCCTAGACTGCAGGGCACAGAATACTGCAGTCACATTTACAACATCTGCTTTGTTGTATATTGGTGACTAGAGAAGTCACCCTGTTTCACCCCTCTGGATGCATAGTCCACCCAAGAAACTGAAATTTTGGTTCCAGCTTCACAGACTTAAGTCACAGAGAAAAGCAGAATCTCCCCAAATAAGGGTGCTTACCCATACCTGATATGGTCAAGGGACTTGCTGGTTGCGCTACCATATCTGTGCCTGATCTTGTCAGAGACCTGGTGGTGTTCCACTTGCCAGAGCTCACTGTGCTTGTCTTCCCTACAAAAGGAGAGGTCAATAACTCTTTACAATTAAACATTTGCTGACGAATACAGGATTACAAATACTGTACATGCCTGTCCCACTGGCAACCATCTTGTCAGAAGTAGGCTTGAACTGCAGGTCTAGGGAGCTTCTCCTCCCCCTCTACTCTGCCCTGGTGAGACCACACCTGGAATACTGTATCCAATTTTGGGCACCCCAGTTCAAGAGAGACAGGGAGCTACTGGAGAGAGTCCAATGGAGAGCTACGAGGATAATTAAGGGACTTGTACATCTCTCCCTTGAAGAAAGGCTGAGAGAACTGGGGCTGTTTTGTCTTGAGAAGCTAAGAGGGGATCTTATTAATATCTATAAATCTAAGGGATGGGTAGGAAAGGGCCAGTCTCTTTCAATGGTGCCCAGTAATAGGACAAGAAATAATGGCTATAAGCTAAAGCAGAGGAAGTTCCACCTCAGCATGAGGAGAAACTTTACTGTGAGGCTGACAGAACCTTGGAACAGGCTGCCTAGAGAGCTTGTGAAGTCTCCTTCTCTGGAGACTTTCAAAACCCACCTGGATGCATTCCTGTACAACCTGCCCTATGTGATCCTGCTTTGGCAGGAGGGGTTGGACTAGATGAACTTTAGAGGTCCCTTCCAACCCTTAACATTCTATATAATTCATTAATTCTATGATTCAGCTTTTATATATAGCATTGCAAATGTCTGCATCCTACCGACCTGGCAGCTGCCTCTCCAGCACTATCCTGATCAGGCAAAGATCCAGCAGTATGGTGTGATAAGGATGATGCAGGTATGCAGAGGTTGGTATGTAGTGAAGAAAGCAGTGTGAATGGGGAAAAAGCTGAATTGTGTGGCTCAGTCTTGCAAATTGAGACACAGATAATGCAGGACTCATCAGTGTGGATGCATTCAGTCCATCCTTAGGAAAGAAGAAATGAGTGAGTGTCTTTCATACTATCTTTGTGCAAGGCGACTGGTACCTCACCACAGTGAGCAGTAGTTGTAGATTCCTTAGCAGAGAGGCTTATTAACTCAGAAGAGGGACTGGTAAAATATTAAAATAACAGACATTGCTCTACTCTTCAGCTTCCCATTTGGCACGAATGACTGCCATGATTTGGAATCTGATCAAACATGTTTCATGTATACAAAAAGGCTAATTTACAAAGAAGGATTAACCTCTCTACAAGACCAGGCTGGTTGGAATTTGTCTTTCCCCTTTTCATGCTGCAAGACTCTCAAACTTTTTTCCACATGCTGCCTTTGTGAAGAATTTTTTCACCAGCATGACTTACAGCCTTTTGAGGCCATGTGTTTTCATTCAGAGACCCGGCAGCTGGTAATTCCTATTTATTCACGAGGCAAGTACTAGTTTTCCCTTGGCACTATGAATATCTTTTCAGTAAACCTTCAGCATACTTCAGGCTTAACCCATAGAAGGGCAGGTAAAGTCACAGTGAGCCCTGGGACCGGAAGAGATGATGAGCAAAGGTGGCAAGTCACGCCAAATGTAGTGCAGATACCTAGAGGTGGTGTAAATAGAGTTCCTGTAGGACATGGGAAGTGAGCAGAAACAAGGGGAGCACATGGTGACCTTCACTTCATGTCATGGAGGTACACAGACCATGGCGGTGAAGGCCAGATTTCAATTACAGTCAGTGGGAATAATGTTGCTTTTTGGTTTAAGTGGGCTGTTCCATCATTTCAGTGGATGCCCTTTCAGCACTCTGAGAAACTGTGAATTATCATTTCCTATGCATCTTTCTCCCACCTTTTCTGAGTGTGAAGGCTTCTGTCACATTGCCCTCACTTCTGTGTCGAGAATCCTCATAAATGTTGTATGTCCTCACCGATGGCATTGGTACTCTGAGAAAACACAAACACAGTTTTAATGGGGGTTTTCTGCACTGAGGGACTAGAGTTTGGGACTGATTGCTTACTCTTACCTAGCTTATCTCCTTCTTCAAATTACTATTTCTACTTCAAACAAGAGCTAGCTGCCTTTAGGACAAAGCTGTGTTAAGTCTGTTGTGTTCACCTACAGAGGCACAGCCCTCATGCTGCAGAGTTTTTGATTTGAATAACCAGAGACAGAGCATGGGGAAAAGGAAGCAATGGTATAATTGCCCTGGGAGAGGAAATGACCTCAAAACTGTGTGAGACGCAATTAGGTATAGCGAGGTGTGGAAGTTACTCTGGATCTTTTCCTCTTGTCTAACCCTCTTCATGTACACTCTCTTACCCATTGCCCAAGTGGGATTCCTTGTTGTGATGCCTCCCTCCAGCCACCCCCCACAGTGCCAGCTCTTCAGGGACCTTCTCCTGCCTCACACCAACAGAGATGGAAGTTCCTGTACTTGCCCCATCCTGGCATTGCTGGTTGACTTCCCTGTCTTCTCTCCCCTAAACTGGCAGGAGGCAAATTAGCTGTCAGGGAAACACCAACATCACCCAGGAATGCCTTGAGCAAAAGCTCTTTCTTCTTTGCTGCAGGCAAGCCTGGGCCTTTTGTTGTGTTTTGAAGAAAGATGCCTTCCTAGTTTGCTCCGGAAGCAGAGCTGGCACCAAATAAACAGTATCAAAGTAACCCTGTGGTCTAAAGGGAGGACTGTCAACATCATCCAGAGCCAGATGCCTACCCAGCTTGCCCTCGTGCCCTGGGACAAACCCCATGTCCCACCACATTTCTCATTGTAGTCATCACCACAGCAGAGCCACAAACACACACAGAGAAGCATCTTCCAGATGCATGTGTTGATCATTAGTTAAATAAATTAATTTAAACAACAATTTGGCATTAGAGCTATCATGAAACTTCAGAATCATTAAGTGTTCAATTATTTCCTAGAAAAGCTTTGAAGTGGTGCTTTTAAATTCATCTCTCCAGCTGCTATCAGTGAGCTGCAGAATAGGGTATTTACATACCCCTGCCTTGGATACTGGCAGCCTTCCTGTCTATTATTTTATGGGGCCTAGATGCAGTTTGTGGCAATAATGTAAAGGTTTGTCAAAGAGTTTTTACTGTTTGGTTTTAAATTTACATTACAAATGCCTCTTAAAAAAGATCCAGTTAATCTCAGCTTGGCCTGTTGCCTGGGAAATTTTCTGTGTGGTGTTTAATATTAAATATAGCTCTTGACAATTTCTTTATTTGCTGAAGTGTTTATAATTATTTCTGTTTTCATCACAGTTTGAAGTTGCTTATTTCATGAGTACGCAGGTAAGAATGAGGCTCTTCCTATGCTTCATGCAAAAATCACCATCATTTTGTTAATCACTGGAAAGGTAATGCTGATACATTAGCCTGCAGAAGATGAGAAAGGGAGAAATGAATGGTTTCTGTAAGAATGCCTAAAGAAACGGCAGGAACATGATGCAGCTTTCAAACACAGACAAGGCTTCATTCTTTCTGTCTTGTTTGATAAAAAATGAACCACATAGTGAAAGCTGTAGCTTCATGTTACTCCTGTCAAATCTTTAGTAAGTGGGTGTCCAGGGAATTAGACCATAAGCAGAGGGAATGTTCCTCTCATTTGAAATGTTTCTCTTGTTTATAATTTAACCATTGACTTTAAGAAGGCAAAATACGCTGTTTTCAAAGGGATTCAATAAAGTGAGATCTGCCTGACCCCTTTACAGCCTATTCTGAGAGAAATTTATCCTATGTATCAATGGAAACATCCAGAGAGAATACATGTAATATAATTATTCATAAAAGCGAGCTAAATCACTGTGCAGTTACACATCACTTAGGCTGAAAATATCTTCAATTAAGGTAGGAATGAAGTATTATCACATTTTATGCAAGTTCCCATCAATAAACCTGACACATGCCAGCTCCCATTTAATAACATATTTTACTTCTAATAATTCTCCTTTTTTTCCTGGTTCAAAAAATGTGGAATATAGCTCAACTGTTCACAGAAGTGAAATGTTCCTGTAGGAGGAATATAAGGTTTCATGTTTTAGGGCACTGAAAAATCTGTGTCTGAGGAGACTAAAGTGCATTTTCCTGTTTGGAAAAGAGTACCAGCATCACTGGAATGCCTCATCACTGGACACAGGAGATGGGACAAGAGGGAGCATTGTTTAAAACCAGCCTGACAAGTCCTGTGATTCATGCACCTCCATTTCTGTCCCCACAATGTTTGGGACGTCCTTTCTGCATGAGCCAGTGTTAACTACCTCCTGTAAGCAAAAAAAAAAAAAGGGCATGTGTTGTGTCACAGAAGTATTTCAAAGTGTCAGGCTTTCTCAAATTAATAAAATACAGCTCCATCTCAGATAGCAACTGGGAAGAGAAAGAGAAGTAAAAAAGCAAGGTGCAGAAGATGGGTTAGGACTAGGGATTCATCCTGAGTGGTGGGCCCTGGGAAATCAGAGCATCATTCCCAGCCCAGGCAATACATTGTAGCCAGTGAGCTGGAGATACAAGGCTCTTTGCCTCTGTTAAGCATCCAAAATCCTGCTCTGTATGGATTGCAGAGTTGCACTGCATATAATTCCACCCCCCAGCACCTGGATCTCAGTCTCTGTAGCATGGAGACAAACCAAGCTGGGAAGGGGACCAAGAACACCTAGAAGCCATTCCCATGGGGACCCTCACTAAATCCAACCTCACACAAGCACTCTCAGTCAGGAAACAGAAGGGCTGCAGCTCCTGACAGGGAGTTCTAACAGCAGTGTAATCAGAGAAAAAAACCCAAAGCCTTCCTGAAGCAGCATTTAGGGAGCAACTGCCAGGCTGCAAAAGCAGCAATGTGGACAGCATCGGCTAGAAACCTGAATTTCTATGTCAGTGTGTCATGCTTCGCCCCCTCCATTGTTGCCCTCAGTGAAGGGGTTACAAATTGGGATTCAGTTTTTTAGGTGTCTAGTGTCATTTCAGGTTGCAGAGAGGTCTGCACAGTACTGGCAGGTCCATGGAAATTCTGCTTCCCTGGAGCAGCTGAAGGAGGCCAGGTGGGAGAGCAAAGAACACCTCAGAAGACGTCACCCCCATATTAGGCACCTAACTCAAGGCAAGCTCAAAGAAATTCCAACAGATGCATGTATCTAGAATTAAAGGAATGAAAGGTAAAATCCAACAGAATATTGTCAACACTGCTCTACGTTTAGTTTGTATAAACACACACATACAAATACATTTCTATATAATTGTATAAAGAAATACAAATAAAATAACACTTCAAATCAGTGTGAACTATGGAAAATTCTGCATAGCAAACACCTTTGCTGAGATGTATTCTGCTGCATCTAATCAGTGCTAACCTTCCAGGAGACACTCGGATTTGTCAAGCTGTGTGCCAGGAATGTGCTTATTGGTCTTTTGGGCCATTTTTTACACATTGTCACATGAAAACCTTATGTACAGCCTGGCCTTGTTCATCTCACAGGAACAGTTACTCTTTAGCCCCAACAAGAGTGCTGTCAGTTTTCTTAGGGTTTTAAGATATGGGAAGAGTGGGAGTAGAACTCGAGCTTTTCTTGCTGTCTTGATAAAACCTATTCATATTCAAAGTCACAGATTTATAGAATGGTTTAGGTTGGAAGGGACGTTAAAGATCATGTAGTTCCCTGCCCTAGGCAGGGACACGTCCCACAAGATCAGGTTGCTCAAAGATCCATCCAGCCTGGCCTTGAACACTTCCAGGGAGGAGGCACCCAAAACCTCACCGGGCAACGTATTCCAGTGCCTCACCACCCTCATGGTAAATAATTTCTTCCTTATATCTAATCTAAATCTACTCACTTTGAGTTTAAAGTTATTACCTCTTATCCTATCACTACATTCCCTGATAAAGGATCCCTCCCTGTCTTTCCTTGTCCCCCTTTAAGTACTGGAAGGCCACTATAAGGTCTTCCCAGAGTCTTCTCCAGGCTGAACAACCGCAACTCTCAGTCTGTCTTCACAGGGGAAATGCTTGAGCCCCCTGATTTTGTGGCCCTCCTCTGGACCAGTTGAACAGGTCCATGTCTTTCTCATGCTGGGAGCCCCAGAGCTGGATGCAGTACTCCAGGTGGGGTGGAGCAGCAGGGGAGAATCACCTCCCTTGACCTGCTGGCCACATTCCTGTGATTAGCTGTCTGGGCCGTGAGTGCACATTGCTGGCTCATGTTCAGTTTTTGCTGTTTCCTGTCTGTATCATGCTGGTATTTAGTAACAGACCAGTTCTCCCAGTGCTCATTAAAGAGCAAGAGGGTCTGAGGGAGCTGCAAATTAATATTTATGAAAACTGGAGAGGACAGAGGGTATTCCCATAAGTCTCCCCTATCCCTCCTAGGATGTGCTCCAACAGAGAAATAATCTGCAAACTGCAATCTAAAAAGTTCAGGGTTCATTTCGGGCTACAAACTACCCAGAAAGCTGTAAGTGTAACTCTGTTATACACCTAAAAGATATCAGCCTTTGGGAATGTCATGATTTCTGAAGTAGATACTGTTTGCAACAGGTCAAAAAGTTTAGGCAGTGGAGATTCCTACTGAATCTTTTATGGAAATTTACATTACATTTAATATGGCGTATCTGTAAATGAAATTAACCATAAAGGTAAAAAAAACAAAGGTCTTTATCTTGTTGAAATTGAATGTTTAAATGTGTCTTGTGAGAAAATGATAAAATACCAAGTCAACATTTCCCAGAAATTTTAACTAGTGTAAAATTAGATGTTTTTGTCTCCTGGTTCTGGTTTAGAAGGACTTTTCCCCTGCTTAAAATGTCAGAACTGTCCTTGGAAAAGATGCTCAGGTTCCCAGCAAGCTCTGCAGTTGCACTGTTCACCTATACTTCCAGTCTCCTGAGCTAAACAAATAGAATTATATTAATTGACTGTTCTCTCATTGGCATGAGTTGTTTGACTTCAGCTGTTCAGAAGCCAGTTAGAAAGTGTAAGTTGTCTCTGAGCAAAGGTAGTTGCTATCCTCTGTCATTCATAACACCACATCTTCATGAAGGGCAGAGGCAGCAATTTCAGTGATATCTTTCTCGAATAACATTAGAAAACTTTATGGTCTGCAAAATGTAGAGTAACCTCTTTCTGTGCAGCCTCTGGGTACAATTATAATGAATATACCTGTATTTATTGACCTGTAAACTGGCTTTAAAATACACTTAGATAACCCCTCCCTGGCTGCCTTTTGTTGCTGTTCTCAGTTATAGTAACATGGTTAGGAACAAATGGGCCTGATTTCTCTGGCTATGGGATCTGACAAAGGAAGATCGAATATAATTTTGCACCAAATGTTTGTGTCTATAAAGTTAGTAACCTAATGCATGGAATTTGCTTATACCTTAAAAATATCATAAACTTTTGTACAGATAACATGACCAAAGCCCACAAGGACCAAGACCAGCGTGTTGCAACAAGCAACTCTAGAAAACAAGGGTGCAGAAATGGGGTTGTCATAAGACCAGACAGGAAGTCCTGGAGCAAAGCACAAGGATACATGTGGTGCATCACACTAGCTGTGGCCTGTATGCATTTCAAGTGTAGTAGCTCAGCTGTAGATGCAAGTAGTGCAGGGTGCAGAGCCGCACTGTACATCTGGTCGGCCAGCATCAGATATGTTGTGAACATCCTTGTAAGGCAGAGTGTGGCTGCCCAGTGTTTCTGGCCCTCACTAGAGTTAATGAGGCCAGTAGAGTTTTGGCCTGGCCAGTAGAGGAACAGGGGAACTGGAGAAGAACCCAGAAAACAATGGCAGAGGCTGGTGAAGGCAGCAGTGCTTCCACTGCTACATTGCTGAGTGAGCCAGGGACAAGGCACTTGTCTGCAGTTATTAGAAGACACTGGCATTTCCCAGCAGGACCCATAAGAGATGAGCTGACACTTGCCCCTTCAAAACAGGCTAAGCTCTCAGTATTTCAAACCAATAGAGAAATGACAGAGTGTAAAGTGCAACCCCTAATGGAAGAAGGGTCTGCGGATGTCTCTCAAGGAAAGCTCTTGGTTGAAGATTCTTTTGCAGGCCCCTCCTTGTTGCCTAACTGCAGCTGAAAGACCTAAGGTTTATTTCTGTGGAAAATACTGACATCCTTGCCAGGAATTCCCCATCCATAGTGGCTGCCTTGGCTACAGTAAAAGCCTTTGCAGTCCAGTGTCAAGGGATTCAGCTCTCTGGGGCTCAAATGGCCAAAGGCTGAAAAATTAGGGAACACCTGACTCAGAGGTTAAAACTGCTGAGGTTCTGTGGGGTAAATATAACTTTTTAATGTAGTGGCTATTTTTTCATGGGCTGTGCACACTCTGAGAAGTTCCCATATGCGTTAATTTGCCACAGATTGTTACTTTAGTTCTAATGCAATATATTATACAAACACAGCACATACAAAATCCATAGTGAGAGAGTTCAGTCCTGTCAACTAGTTTTACAATAAAGGAAAGAATTAATAAGAACACTGAAACAATTCTTTAAAAATCTCATAAAGCAAAACCAGACTGAAAAGCATTAGTGCAAGTGCAAGTCCAGTTTAACTCCATTAGAATTGAGAAGTTACTACTAAGTGACAAAAAACTGTTTGCCACACAACAGAAAGTTGAGATAACATCAGATTTTGTCAGCTTTTCTCACATTTTCTATACACAATACTGCTCAGCCTCTTAACAGAAGAAAGGTTCGACCCTGAGTCTGGTTCATTCCAGACAATATCTCCTGTTGGTGGCATGTTTGTTAGTTATTTACCACTGAATATGGACAGTTCCTTCTACCTTTACATTTAAAGGTTTTATGGACAAATACAATGTCCTTTAAAATCATACTGCATTTGAGTTCACACATCCCCTGGTCAACAATGAAATATATTTCTTCCAGGTTCAGTAGTCACCAACTATTCATTTTTTACCTGTTGGCATATTTGTTTGCACTGTATCATAGAGTGTGCATGAATGCCTGTTTTACATTTTCTGAGAGGCTGCATTTTTATTCCAGTACACCTATGCACACTGTCAAACACCCAAATTCAGCTGGAAAATTCTTTCACATTAGTGGATTTTTCTTTGTTTCATCTTTTTATAATAGTTCAGAAAAATATCAAGAGCACAACAGTACAAAATGGGCACATATGAGCACACATACCTTGTCAAGATAAGAAAGCAAGCTCCCAAAAGCATTCAGAAGGAAACAAAGAGACAAGGTTATCCTTGAATCAAATTATGACTCCTTTCAGCAGTGTTAGCAAATACTTTTCCTAAGTATGAATATTTTCCCCCTTTTCAGGGCCATTTAAAAAATGTTTAGTTCTGCTCTGAAAATTACCTGATATTAGGCTTATATCTAATTTAACCAAATCTAATCTCTACATCACGGATGTCATCTGTTTGCTTCAGGGAAAAAAATAAATAATAAAAATAAGATAAATCCAAGTTTTAAATAGCAGCCCTCTAATCTGAACTTGGAAATGCCTGCTCTGTGTGCCTGTGTGTGCTCAGACACGTGGGTAGGTGTAGGCAAGGGGACATGGCCAGGAAAGGAACTGGATAATCAAGCAGCTGGGGAAATAGGTCTAACATTTCCCCATCAGATGTTAGCCATTTCCTACTGCTCTCTCCACTGCCACTGAAAGCCCCCAGGTGCTGGTACTGGTACTGGTCAGAGCAGTTCCCCCACATTGCTGGGAGCAAAGCTTAGCACAGACTGCCAGGAAAAGTCAACTGCAGGCTGAGAGAGTGTCAGGACCTGTGTTGGGAAGCCTGCAGTGAGCCCTGTAACTCCATCAAGGGTTCAAGCCAGGGTGAAAGCAGAAAGTGGGTATAAAATCCAACTTGGAATTTGCTAGTTACTGCAAGTACCATAACCTAATGCTGATCAGAAGTCTATCAGGTACCCATCAAGAAATTAAGTGCCTTATAGGAACACATACAGAAGCTGACTTTGGAGGATAGAGATCATGTCACCACTTAGGGAGCACCCTACTGATGTGCAGCAGGTGGGCACAAATCTGGGTAGGCTTTTGCTCTGAAGGTCCGGTTCACGGGGATGGGTGTGCTACATGACCCTACATCAGCTGCCTGTAGCCACAGTCATCCTCACAGGGGCAAGGATCTATCTGTCCCCAGCAGAGGAGGACCAGGCAGCAAATAATACTCTTTAAGCTTCTGATTTTGGCCCAAAGCTTTCTTGACAGCTTCACTGGCACCACATAATTTTCAGTCCACTGGGCTAAACAGGGGAAAAACATAGCATGTCAACAATCTACCTCATGTCAGATCCTATTTCAACTATACACATCTCAGTAGTGCTGCAGTTGCTCCCCAGGTGCTGCAAAAAAGGGAAGCAGGGACCCATGGCTGACAACTGCTCAGAGTTTGTGTGACCTGTTCTCCAGTATAGGTGTCATTCATAGGCAGGCTGCTCACAGATCATATGTAGAGAAGGTACTTGCAGCAATCTTCATTTAAAGATTTTTTTTTTTCCCTGTAATTGCCAATTACCATAACAAAGAAACTGAAGGGGTTGATCTGATTTGTATTGAGAACATTTTTGTTTCCAATTCTTTTCTCTTGTCTTGGGATTAAAGCATGCAAAGTACCAGGAAAGAAACTTTCTAATAAATTGTTGAGTTATAACTGAGCATTTGAAAGATGACCTATATATCCATGTATACATATATATAGGAAATCATAGAAAAGCATCAAGTTTACAGATGGTATTTGTTCTACCTTATGATTAACAGTCCCTCAGAAAAGTGACTTACCGTGTCTTTTTCCCTTCCTGTATTTTGCCATCATAATTTCTCTTACCCTCAACCACCTGCCCCTGCAAACCAAGCTAATTAGCAAATATCTGGAGTTCTCCAAAGAATTGTAATCATTGGACCCACCACTCAGGGCAGAGAGTGAGACACTTGCACTCTGGGATGCTCTTTGGGTTTTATCCCAATTTTCATAATGGCAGTAATGTCAGCGTCCTGCAAATATGTATGAGGTAATACCTGCTGCTGCCTTTTCTTCTGCTTAAACTGTGATCAAAGCAGTGCTAGTTTCCACCTTGACTACTCTTAGAAGTATAAGAGCACATGTGCTCTTATACAGCACATGTGCTGTGGAGCTGATGCAAGCTGGCATGCTGCCTCCACCCGTGGTTTTCTGGCAGCATCACATCCATGGCGCAGGGTGCACAGTAGCCATGTGTGTCCCTGTTGCGTTTGTATGGCAAGGTTTTTGTACCAAGGGGGTGAGCATCAGCTTCCCATGTGATACTACCAACCTGGGCTCTCTGCAGGCTCAGGAGCCTTGGGGATCCCAGCACCTCTAGCCAAGCCAAGTTGAGTCCAGAAATCTTGAACCATTAAGCTGTAATAGCCATCCACATTTAGATGTTTTAGGAAAAAAAAAAATCCACCTTACTACCTCACCATGTTTTTCCAGGCTTTTCTAACTTCTCATTGATGACAGTTCTTCTCTACTGCTTCTTATGCTGGCAGTGCCTTCTCTGTAAATTAACTCCTGCCACGTACCTTACCTTTTCTTTTTCCTCTCTTCTCCCTTCAGTTCTTGTAAATCCACTTGCTTTAGGATGTATTCCTGTGACAGAAACTGTGCCTCTTCTGTGCCCCTCAGCATTATTCCTCATGGGCTTCCTTCCATCAAAATATCTCCAGGGGAAAAAGCTTCTCTTCACACTGCTCTGTGTGCTTTGGACGGTGAAGCTCCAATCCACACCTGGTTAAAGAAGCTTAATTCATATATGGGCAGTAAGAGCACCGTAAACATCATTTTTCATTAAAATGTGCACCAGGGAATACAAGGTTGGTAGGTAGCTCTGCATTTGCATTATTGAGAAAGTGTGCTTAAAGGGATGAGTGATAAATACAGCTCTGTAATGAACTCTGGCTACAGTAGGATTTGCCTGTTTTCTTGCACTAATAAATCCATGCTGAGTAGCTGATAATGAAAACTTGACTCAGTGTGGGTGCATTTATACTGAACTCTGTCTTCTTGGTTGTCTGCAGATTTGAGATTCTGAGATAAAATAATAAATTATTAAACTAGGGAAAACATCAGTTTGTTTAGTGCAAAGGATTAAAAAAAAAACCCCACCAACAGACAAACAAATATCCACACACAAAACCAAACCAAACCAAAACCCAACCCAATAAACCAAGCATTTTTTTACAATTTTTGTCAATTTAGCCCTATTTTCTTTAGAAGGTTCTCATTGACTAGTAACCACATTCGGAAAGTAGTCTAAGAAACATTCATGAAAGAGAAGGAGAGCAAGGAGGATTTGAAACAGCTGGTAATTGTTAAGGTATTCTACAAGCACATTCTAATTCTGCATCATTTACACAGCTGCAGAGTTGTACCATCTGACCCTTATCTTCTATAGGAGAAGAAATCCTACCTTCTATTCTTGTATAGATGGTGAACAGTCTATTTTATTTTGGTGCCTAACCAGCGGTCCATCTACCTGGCCAAGGAACTGTTCCTTTTCCACTTCAGCTACACCCATCTTATACGTAAGATGCCTTTCTTTTGCTCTTGAAGTTTGAGACCAAGAACTTGCAGTGATATTTCCTTTTCAAGCACTTTTACCTGCTTTAGGCAAAGAGGATTTTAGAACTTAATTCAAAGCCTACATATCTGCGTTTCTGCAGCTCTTTATTAGTGATACTATTCTGCCTAGGCTACTTATATTTTGATTTCTCAAACAATTCTATTCTTTTTTACAGGTATTTTCCTCCCTTCTTTCTCCCATGTCTTATAATCTGTGTTCACCAGCACATTAATTAATGGAGATCTTATTATCCCTATTAACCTTTTCTGCCTGATCTTGGAACCTTCTTCTGGGCACAACAATTAGGGACATAAATAGGAGGAAACCTAAGTATTTGTGATTGTGCTTGGCAGTCATCTTATTCATAAATCCTACCTCTTATTGATGAATGCCACCTCAAGATCACCATCACATTTATGTGATACACTTTTTATTTTGAACATTAGAAAGCATCCTGTGTGGTGTTTGGAAAATACTACAGAACACTCTAAATCAGAGATACAGTAGGACCACTTATGACAGGGTGTTGAAACTCACTGTTTCTGATTGTCCTTCATTCCATGTTAAGTCAGTTGGACTCATCAGGACACTATATACTTATTTTGAGAGATTTTCTGCTATTTTGAGCTGTTTTATTTTAGTGTACGGTTTTTCTTTTTGAGGGACAAAATTTCAGTATTTTCTAGGCTTTGATGCTCATATCCTTTCATCAGAAGCTCAGAGTTAAAAAAAAAAACAAATCTCTCCAGAAGGGAAATATAAAAAAAGGGATTTCCCAGCCACCCCTTGTATATAGCATTCAAGAAGAATCAGAAAAATCAACTGGAAAAAATACTGTGGTCTACCCAAATATATCTACTAAAATAGTCTGCCAAAGTAGATGGCATTCTTAGGCAGTTTATGTGAAGTAATGCTGGTATGGAGTTATTTTGTAAGTTTCCAAGAAAATACATGAGTTAGGTGAAACAGAAAAGTTCATGGAAAAGTTCAGTTAACTTAATATATTGATCTAGAAGGCTTACCAAGTCCAGAACTGATTCCAGGAGGTGCAAGAGATTCATACCAGCAGGACTTGATGATTAAAACATTCTCCTGAGATTTAGAAGACCCAAACTGAAATTCTTACCTCCCTTTTTAGACTGGTAAATAATTGGCAAAATATATAAAGCAGGATAGTTCCTTTTGGGAGAGAAAGATATTTCTTCATAAATTTGTTTGTCCAAGAAGCTACTTCAGTCATGGTGAATACAGACAGACTTATTTGTGTTACCATCACATTCAGCTTATTTCTGTCCACAGAGTAATTTCCAGGTTATTGTTTGTACTCAGATGGAGATGCTTGTACTCTCTTACCTATATTCTTTTTAATAAGCAAGATGGTTTTCTTTTTACTCAGTTTAGAATGGAGAATTTTCTACACAAAGCAAAGCTCAATTTTCTGGGCTGAGACAAATTACATCTATGTAAATAGCTAAAGCCTGAAGAATACTATATTCTGCTGGTTTACCCATACACAAGGCTGGACCTATGAATCCCCAATAACATAACTCTTTTCTACATACGTGTTAGAAATGGGATTTCTATCTTTTTAAAAATACTTAAGATATTTTACTTTTTGCTGCTTCTCATTACTCAGAGCAATTTTACGTACTACTTTCCATTTATTCTCTGTCCAGGACGAGTGTTGAAGAGCGAGAACTCTGTGATCCTTTCTCACAGTTGATGCTCCCAATTCCACATGTGGTCCTGGGAAATATGTCTATAGAGAGATCTTGTAGCAAGTGCACACTCACAGGGTTGCCCAGATATTGGCAGCAGATGTGAGAGATTGCATTTGTAAACAAGGTAGGTAAACACATTACTGGAAAAAGAACCCTGCAGTACTGGGGATAAACAACTTCAAGAACTAATGAGTCTTTGACTGAAATGGCAAAGATGTGTTAGGTTGATACTGTTTTACTTAACTAAGTCCTATAAATCTATTAATTGAACCTTGGTTCTCAGTGTTAGCATTACCAAGTATGGAATGAGGTAAAATGAGTTGCTGACACATTCAGGCACTGATCTATTAGCAAAAAAATATGCCTCTCCCTGGGCCTAATGGTAGTCATCATGCATTTCAGAGGTAAATAGCACCTGTGGTGAACACTGAATTCAGCCAGCAGGAGCAAATAGGGTTTATTAAATCAGCAAATGTGTTGAGGTAATTCCAGCAAAACTAAATACATTACTTCAGTTGTCCTATGTGGGGCCTCTCTTGAGGTCCTTTCTGTGATGTTCTCCTAATGCCCTGAATTGTTAGAATAACCCACATGATCTGTTGAATTTGAAAATTAATATTTAACTGTATTGACTTGTTGGTAGTCATATCACAGGCAGATCCTCAGTGCCATTTTGACCAAAAAAACACCAAAAAAACCCAAACAAAAAACAACCCACCAAAAAAAAAACCACCACCAACAACACCAAAACAAATAAAACAAACAAAAAAAAGTGCTAGATTATATGGTCCTGCTCTGGCAGAGGGGCTGGACTTGAAGATCTCCAAGGTGCCTTCCAACCCCTAACACTCTGTGATACCTGTGACAATGGAAACTGAAAACAAAAGAAAGGATGTCTTAGAACTGTTTGATAGAACTGTGATTTTAAAAGATACTTGTGTTTGTATTTTAGAATCAGGGGTGGAAAGTCTGGCCATAGTGGAGTGGAAGTCTCCATCCTCCATTTTAGAGATCTAGGTTGAAGGATGTTAAAGCAAGGGCACACCTCACTCTATACTGTCTGTGAACATAAACCCTACCCCCTGTCATAGCAAAAAACAGAGTTCTACAACTGACCAGTTAGCAGATGGCAGTTTTCTCTGTGTATGAACATGGCCATAAAGTCTAAGGAGATACACGTCATACCTGCTTGTACATGCAGAATTAATTTCTGCTTTCTAAACACTGTATTTAAAATACACAACCAGAACTATAGTGAAGCTACTGAGTGACTTAGTAATTAGCATATCTGAGAAACAGAAGGATATCACAGTTTTCAGTTCCATTCTCTTTTGTCATAGTGGACTTTGAGTGACTTTCATTTTGCTGTGCTTGCATTCTCCATCTCTAAAAAATCAAGATAAAGAGATCTTTTCTAGGATGTTCGAGACAAAGATTTGCTGTCAGTCTGTGCATTACTTCATTAGGATTAGCTCTTTTTTTTTTTTTTTTTATGAGCATTCAAAGCATGTAAAAACTGTAAATTCCTGTCAAGAAACATAAAAAATTGCTCCAGAAATATTCAAGAATTTTATATTGCTGGAGTTTTTGTGAGCATGGGGCTGGGAGTAATTTTCAGGACAAAGGTTTTGTGCAGTGCAGGACAAGTTCCAGAAGTTCCCTTATTTCTTCATGACTGTGATTCTTGCTTTGTTTTGAATCTAAAGATGATGCCTGTAGTAGTAATTAAGTGTCAGAGTAGGATGTGCTCAGGCATGAAGGTGGCTATCCCAGGGTACTCAGAGATCAAATAGTATGACTGATGGCCTTCATTAGTGAGTACATCTATGTCCATCTATGGTCTAAAGATAAACAGTTTAGCAAGATGTATGATGGAGAAGAAATGGTGCTTTCATTCATGGTGCTGCTGTGTAACCCCCCTTGTCACTGTGCCTGTGTCACCATGAAGCCTTCTGATCACCTTAAATCATGCAGAAACCTTTCAGAGCCACCGTGAGCATGCAAATGTGATGAGTGGGGAAGGTTAGCATGGGCACAAACAGGTGGGGACAGGTCAAAGGGAAGTAAGTTAAGGAGTAGCAGAGAGAAGGCGGAATGGGGATGGGAAACTATCAAAGGAAAGAATTCAGTTTGTTGTTCTCTTAATTAGGATGGGAGCTCATTGCCACAAGAACTCAGTGACTCATTCACAGATAATTGAGCTGTTGTAGGTGGCAGATTCTGGAAGAGATACAAAACTTGTTTCAGAATACAAGCCAATTTCAGATTACTGAGGGTCTGCACCTAACATGGGTGCCAATTGCTCCATGTTTACACATTCTAATGCATCAAAACCATGTTGTCTTGTCTGCAACAAGACCTTAAACCATAAAGATAACTGGACCGATCCATCCAGATCACTTAGAGAGAATGTAACAACAGCATTTTAAGTAGCGAAGATACAAATTGGGTGAGTAACAGAATTGGCTTTTGTCATTACTTACAATGAAATCCAGGTGAGTCATCTACCCTCAGAAATTTATTTCCATGGTACTCTCAGTGTCATTTTTGACTGTGAAAGGTCCAAGTGAATCATTTATGAACATATTCTGCCAGTTCAGCCAAGGGATATTCTTCCAAGCCTGGTTTCTTGATGAGACAAAAATGGAAGATGAAAAACCACCTTCTCATCAAACTAGAGCTTTATCCAAAATTTCACCCGAGCCCAGGAAAATTTAGTTCAAAGTTCTGCTCTGGTCTGGAGTCAGTGATTCAAACACAATGTTTCTGCCTGTCAGAATGGATAACATATAATTACCTACCTCACCGGGGCATTGCAAAAATTAGTTACTATTTGCATAGAGTTGTTGAATAATTTAAAAGTTTACACCTCTGCTTTTGTGGAAGGCTCTTTCTAAAGCAAATTAGTAATTTCAAAGTGGTAGTGAGGGAGAACGCAGTCTCCAGAGCACAATTTGAGTAATTCAGCAATGACAAAAAACTCAGGCATGTGCTGGAGAATACGTGGGACATGTCATGCAGAAGGACTGGACAGACTGTTTCAATAGCAAGCCTCTTCTCTTGCAGGATCTGGGACCACTTACTTGTCTTTCAGATGGATCCAGTGAAGGTATGCTACACAATGTTTTGAGAAGACTTGTTATCCAGGCCCTTCATCAGCTCAGTTGCTCTTTTCTGAACCTGCTGCAGCACCTAAATGTCTTTCTTGTATTGAGGTTCCCAAAACTGAAGACAGTACTCAAGCTGTGGCCTCATCAATGCTGAGTACAGAAGGACAATCACCTCCCTGGTCCTGCTGGCCATACTAACACAAGTCAGGATGCTGTTGGCCTTCCAGCTTGTATTAGAAATAGTATGACAAGCAGAACTGCAGTGATAGGGAAGCTGTAATTTGACTTTGGTATTTAGATTGCACTTATCAAAACAGTTCATTTGCATTCACGGTCTCACCCTTGATTACGCCTGACATTTTAGGTCCATTATGTTTGAAAACGTCTTGTCTGTCATTTTCAAGATAGGAGAAGCAGGATGTGCTGTGTTCCCAAAACTTGTAAGGCAAAGATATCTTCTGTCCATATGCTTCTTGAATTCACCATTAGTTTGCACTGCCATCAGCTACAATGGATGTAGCACAGCAGGACTGCACAGAGCTATGCAACAGAGACCTGCTCAATTACTGTTTAAGTGCTTGTACTGCAGTGTCAGCCGCTGCGGTGGGGATCCCATGGATTATGCACCACATGCACACATGCCAGAGACACTGTTCTTGCTTTGGGGTAGTTTGGGGTGGGGACTTTCCTGTTGGGTGTATCCTGGGTGTACAGGTCTAGAATGACTTATGAGATTCTTCTTTTTACTTGGATTGTCTGATTTGAATGGAAGTACTCAGTGTTGAAATCATAAAGCACTTCTATGAACTGAGTTATTTAAAACTCTGGTATCCAAGTTTCCTCTATCTTTGAAGTAGGTGGCCACAGAGAGTGTCACCACTCGTTTTGTCCAGGCAAGACATACTACACAAGGTTGCAGATGCAGTATCTTGGATAGGTTTGCAACAAGATACAGAATGATGGCCAAACCCATAACTACCTCAGTATAGAAAGCATTTTTAGCTATTTTTTATTACCTAAGTGTTCATTAGCTACCTAAACACCCTTAAATCCTACATGAAGGGTAGAGGAAGGAAGGAAAGATGAGATCTGTATCATTTACCCTGAATACAGGGTGTTGAGGAGTTTACCTGAGGTCTGGGAAGAGCAGCTTGGTCTCATGAGCTTGTGCTGTCCCCTCAAGTGTGACTCCTTGTGCTTTCACCTGAATAGCTGCTTGGGGCTGTAAAAGAGAAAAAACATAATACAGAGCTTTCATTTTTACTTCCCAGGGGAAACCCACAGATATAGTTGGGACTGATCATAACACACATTTATTTATACCAAAGCATCCTTCTGGTTAGGACTCTTCTGACTGAGACAGGGATGTATCATCATGCATCATGGCACAGTGAAGCATGAGGTTTACTTCATGTGTACAGTCAGTGTGCTTGAACAGGTCCAGGATTTCTGGAAGAAATGAGCAAATGAATAAAATGGGGAAGCAAAAGGGGACATACAGAGGAGAGAAGATGAGCTGTGTGCTAACCCTGTGAACCAGTGGGGAATGTTCTTTCCTATTTGCATAAGTATTAGTTGCATTATTTTAACTCATTGCTTCTCTCTCTGCTTAGCTTTGTTTGGTGTTGGGATTAATTAGCATGAGATGTTGCAGAATATGAATCGCAGCAGACTTCAGCTTTGTCCCACAGCTGGGGTGACAAAGACACAGAAAAACAAGATCTTATTGATATTTCTGGGGAAAGATTCAGAAAGGATTTTAACCTACATAGTTTTCATGTGTAATAGGAACTAAAGGAAAAAGGATTACATAAAAAGATGGCCTTTTCTACCCACCCAGTCTTTCAACAGTTCATTTCAGTTATTTATATAATGAAAGACAACAGTTCCAACAGAGAGGGCAATGTACTATGAATTTTCCACTTCTTTGTATATACCCCCTGTGGTAAAATTCGTAGCAATGACAAAAAAGCTACTAAAAAAGAGTGACTTTTGGTCTTGGGTTGTTTTTTTTTTTTGTACATTCAAAATATAATTTATAACTAAAATCCCTTTGAACCTTGTTAAAAAACTCACACAAACATTTTTGCTTCAGTTTCCCACTTACATCAGCCCAAAGGAGAAAATTAAAAGCGACTACCTTGTGCATGTAAATGTCCATGGGAATGTGCATTCACATGAGAGCCCTAGGTCTGCAGGGGTATAACCAATGGACAATACTGTTGTGAAAAGGTCTGTGAGAGGGCCTTTCAAAAACAACAGTGGCTGAATGAGTTCTTACTAATAAGTGTTGGAAAATATTTTTCAGAACTAGAAGGTCTTTTCTTTTGAAACTGTGTTGATTATGCAGAGATCTGTGTTGCTGGTGGAAAGGGATATGGAAGCCCAAATGTCCCATTCCATAAAAGGTCCCTTTGTTCTCTTCCCTTTCTGAAAGAAAATGCTCTTATTTTTGTTTTTCTTAGAGCCATTTCATCCCTCTCCTATCTACCAGTGAAAAGTGCACTCATTTAAAGACCCAAGATCTACATTTCTTCATTAAAAGTGTATTAAAACCACACACACCAGAATTATACTATGCATAATGCAGTCCCCATCACATTATAAAGTATCAGCAGCAAGAAATACTGTCATCAATGCTGTCTTATATTCATTAAGCAAATACAGCTTGAGAGAGTGCTCGGATTTTCCTCATTTTTCTATTACATGATCCATCAGACTTTATTTTCTCCTGATTATGGAAACAACTGAGCATTATACCTATAAGTTCTATTTGCTTTCTCCATCATTTTCTTTTAATAGGTTTCAACAGAGCAAAGAGAAAATTAAACCAGGGAAATCTTGCAACAGCAAATGAAGTATACCTGGTTATGTGAGTACAGCGAGTACTGAGGGAGGGTAGCTCAAGTTAAGCTATGCCTGTAGGGCACATGCACCATTTTGCTTCCTAGGCACTCAGTTTGCCACTTAGTCATATTTTGTAGAGCCATTTCCAGCCACAGAAGTCCAGCAAGACAGTACTTTGATGCACACTTACTCAAAAAGGAACAGGGATTGATTGTGCATTCTCTCTAACAAATGAAAATGGACATAGGCTTCAGCACTCAAATTCCAGATACAGCCAAATCAATGCTTCTGAGACCCTGGCTGTCACTGTTTTGAACGTGTCTGGTTCTACCGTGTCTGACACAAAAACCTGCTCATGCACTGGGCATCACCCCCTGCCACAAGGTTTTTCTCTCTTGGCTGGGATAAGTGATTGTGCACTTTGTTTCTGCTGAAACCTACTGAAAACCAGGAGCTGAGGGTGCTTCTGCCCATAGGAAGGGTCATGAGCTCCCTCCAGTAGTCATTGCCCAAGCCTGCTCGACTAATTGGACAGGGTACAGCACAAAAACCAGCAGCTGACATTGAGAACAGTGGTAGGATCTGCTTCACTGTCCTTCTTCATGGCCCTAGACTTTTCCAAGAGAAGGGATCACAGTTTTTGCTTAAGAGTGGGACAATTGCTCCTTGGGATTTAGTTTCCAACAAGAATGTATTAATCAGCAGGCTGCATCTCCTTGTGGAAGCTGTGCCACCTTGCTGAAAAACAGTTTAAGATTAACCAAAGAAGATGTAGAAGATGTAGATATCTATAGTGTCAATGAGGCATTCAGCTGAGAAGTTGCTTTGGATTCATGATGACTCTTGGAACTGTTACTGTATTTTATGCAGCATCTGCAAAAATAAACAAACATGCAAAACTAAACAAAAACCTAGCAGTGAGCAACTCCTTCTCCGCTCTGGGTTTTTCTTTAATAAGGCATGGATATAAGGTGCCTTCCCCCATGAGAATGTTCTAGGCAGCAGATGGAGCTTCTGCCCTGTAGCCCTTGGTAAGTGCCTAAGGCATTGGCAGACATGGCTGATGCAGCAGAATGCACAACTGGCTAAATTTAGATGAGTTGCTGATCACTGGTCACGCTAGAATAGGTGCTATTAACTCAACAGTATAGGAAGGATAGACACAAACCTCTCTCCACCAAGGCAGAGATGTTCTTGTAAATTAGGTGCTGCAAAGGTCAAATTTAGCTTTAGTCCTGTTGCTACCAGTCTTTGGGGTCTCTCTTGCAGCACAAAGCTACCTTAAAAGTGATTGCAGGTGAAATTTAAGTTCCCTGTGAGTAGCTGTAGGAACATCAAGAAGCCTGAGTATAAAGAGAGCCAGGCACAAGGAGAAGACATAAATGCAAAAGCTCTGCACGTAATGAAAGGATTCTTTGTTTCCACTGCAGCAGCTGGTGATGAACTACCACTGTTGAGTTGCTTCTAGGGCAAAGACAGCCTAGTTAATGTGAGCTGCCATCAGTCCACATCCCAGATGGAGGCATTGTGCTGTACAAACTGGAGATGTTCTGTGGAAAAGAAAATAATTCAGCTACAGGTTGACCTATCTCAATAACAGCAATTGCATGTTGATTTTTACCTCTAAAATTGTCTGTGGTTTAAGAACTACCCAGAAGCATTACATGGGCATTGTTTGGCCTTGTAGCTGGGAGGAAAAGGGTCCTACCTGCTTCATGCAGAGGAAACAGTAGGCTGTTTGTTGTTGGCAAATGTCTCGCACAAGAGAAGGACACCAGATCAAAGTGACAGAGCTGAAGGTAGTCTTTGGTCCAGAAAATCATGCCATAAACTAAATCTGATCAGCTCTCCTTTTTAGAAGACAGAAAAAGGGAGTTTGTGCTAAAGCAGCTTACTACCATACATCTCAGATTGCCAGTCTTACTTTGAAACCTCTGCAGAAGCTGCTAAGACAGAAAGAACAGTTGATGGATAAAAAGCCTCACAGTGAGAACATCTTTGGCCACCCTGCTGCTCTAAGGCAGACTGGTCTAAAACCCCACAGACACTTTGCACATCAGCAAGGGTGAGACCAGGATAACCTAGACATCCAAATGCCACTTTACAACCTGGCTGTAGAGAACCATGATGTCCTGAGACCAAGACCAGTGCATGCTTTGTGAGATTTCCCACCCTGTCCTTGGATGTCTCA
Organism: Chloroceryle aenea; assembly: GCA_013399075.1. NCBI lineage: Eukaryota > Metazoa > Chordata > Aves > Coraciiformes > Cerylidae > Chloroceryle > Chloroceryle aenea. Next base: position 551,564 of record VWZY01003720.1, on the reverse strand, counting down.
TAACCTCCCTCCATCAGGCACATGTCTCCAGGGGATGTTCAAGGACCATCTATGCTGATGATTTCCTCACAGAACTGCCATGCTTTTGCAGTCTGGAAGATCTTGCTCCTTTCTTTATTTTCCTGAGTAGGGAATTATTCACTCACATTACTGTGGCTATGTAAGGAAAGGAAACATTCAGTTCAGATTACACCTGCACCCTTTCCTCTGCCACTGGTGTGCATGAATGCCTGACCCACTCTTTCTTTTAATCACACATGACCACAAGCTTTTTCCCAAATGCCGCCTTTAAAATCAGCTTGTGGACGTGGAGAAGTATAGAGTAAGCAATACTGTCAGATGCTGGGAGGGTTGTGACTTCCTAATGGTGAAGAAACCAGGCTTTAGCACAGCCCCCTTACTTTTGCCTCTCTCCTCTTAGAGCTGTAGCAGTATCCTGCCTCCTGCTCTGTTGCTATGTCACCTTCAGTCAGAGGTTGGTTATCTGTATGGTGATGCACAGCTAGTTATGAGTAGCAGCACTGCTTTTATAGCATGATACAGAATAAACGAGCAAAATAAACCAAAGATAAACTTCTGTTGCTGGAGGACTGCAAGGGCCCTCCTGGAGTGTAAGACTTGTTGCTTGGCCAGGTGACCTGTCCCATGTCTGCTTGTTTGCTGGCCAGAATTCACTGGCAACACCAGCACATCCACTGCAAGGAGAATGCATCTGTGTGTCCCTGCTCTGGGGCTTTTGGCTTCCAGTCTAGTTAAAATACCTCTGAGTGTTCTTCTCATACCCTGTTCCCCATCTTGGTACAACAGTAATGCCTATTGATCCCTGTGGGTGTCAGGTGAGCACCTGTGTTGTATAACATATGAGAATTAGGGCTCTTACCTGGCAGTCTCAGGAGACTGTAGCATCTGCGATTTAAGGGCTTATTGGCACTATGCTGGTGCCTCTATACCAGACATTACTGTCCCAGTGGCAGAAGCAGTGCATGTTTCCCAGAGTTCAAAACCCCAAACCAAAGCAAACCACTGCTGATTTCAGCTTGCTTGCAGATTTTGAGCAACAAGCTACAGTGTGTGAGGAGCACAACAGGGGCTGCCTGTTCTGTTGCCTTAGCCGGCATGCAGTAATTCTTGGCAGATGGCTGGGTATCAAACCACCTTTAGCTCCCCTCCAGCATGAATTCTAGGCCCATGACAGCAGCAGATTCACAGCAAAATCGTGGAAGTTGTTTTGCCAAAAGTTGACAAGGTAACGTGCAATACAAGGACCAGAAACATCCAGTTATTTTGCCTCAAGCTTTCAGTGTGACCTACAAATATGCAGCGGCTTAGGCCACACAGGTGACAGGGCATTCTCACTTCCAAACACCAAATGACCAACAGATTCCTAGAAATGATTGCTGTACGTGTTTTGTCTTGTTCTATATGCCCTTTTGTTTCACTTTTGTGTGCCCATTTGCATTCCTTTATCAAAAACCTTTTCCAGAGTTTCTTATACATGCTGGTGTCCAGTATAGCATGATAGAGCCTGATGGGCCCACAATCAACTTTCTATAATAAAAATAACATATTATTGTCTGGTATAAGTTATAGATAGTGGAGCATAATTTAGGTCTTTTTCTCTCTCTCATACCAAGAAATTTGATGATACTTTGGTAATTCTGCCATAACACTGCATGTCACTTCAGAGACCTTCAGAGGCTGCTGAGTTACAAATAGCTACCAATTTGTGACACTTGAGCAAGTTTTATGTATCAGCTTGGCATGTAGCATTACTGCAGTCAGCAGTAATTCCACCTATAAACAGGTACTATTTCCTATTCTTGAGGGATTTCTTCGGTGGGAATATTAAAAATAGGCACTCTTAGTTGTGTAATTATTTCAGAAATCAAGTTAAAAAAACAGTTTTAAAGGTAACTCTCTACTGACAACGGATTTTGCATCAGATTGTCTCCTCTGTTCTGTGTAGATTCTGTTTTTAAGAAGTGCAGTATGATATCACTCTCTGACATAACCAATATTTTGGAATTAAACTCCTTTGCTGTGTAACTTTTGAAGTCCTCCTCTCTACTTCCCTATCCTTACTATACTACAGGTGCCTTTTCCTGCATGTTGTGATCTTCAACAGTCAGATAATAAATACACTTGGGTGTTCCAAGGCCTCAGCACCACAAAATTCACATGTAACCTTGATAGTGTGAAGATGTGTCAGTCTTGGCAGTCTTTTTTTTTTTTTTTTTTTTAACTTTACAACAAACTATGCATACTTAGCTTGGAAATCCATACTAAAAAAAGAGAAATAAACATCTGTCCTGCCAGGAGTGCTATATTAAAAGCTGTCATTACTGAGGGAGACAAGGGAGTAATGTTTTATCCCTCACTGTACAAAACCTACAAAGGCATCTTAGTGTGAGATGCTCTGTCTGCAACTCTTTCCCATTGGGCATTGGTAGCCCTTTTTCCATCAGCTCTCTCTTAAGTGGCACTCGTGTGGTTTCTAGGATAGGTGTTGATCTGACACCACACTTTAAAAAGTAACCTGGTTACATGCAACTCAGTGAGGTGAGATAGGAAGAAAACTTGTCTTCTGGACATTCTGTCAGCAAGAGCTGGCTGTGAGAGGCAAAAGCCAGACACCTCCAGTTATTATGGCTTAGCATTATTCAAAGACTGAAGTAAAGCTGGAGAGTTAGCCAAGAAGTGAAGTCATGCTGGACAGACCAAGGTCACCTTCTAAAGAAAAGCCTTATATGATGTCATTGTTACTATGTCACATTTAGGTGGTGGTGGTTCTGCACCTCACCATCCAGAGGTGGTGGTTTTTGAGCCCCATGTAGGTTAGGCATTAAAAAACCTTTTACAAGGAATGAACAGAGCTAAACTGGTCCACGAGTACTAACATGACAGAGCTTTTCAGAGAAAGCTTTTCAGAATTTCTGTCTTGGAAATGACTAAGCTGTGTCAGCTAAGACTATGTCCTTCCTTTCTCCAAACAAATAAATAAGAACAAGTTAGTCTGAGGCATCCTTGCAGCACAGAAAAATAGTATCCTGATATTTACTGTCAGACAAGGCTAAAATAGTTTTTTGTATTCAGCATCAGTGAAAACCTAACTTGTAAGATGTGCCTTCAACAACAAATAAATAAAAAAGTCTATCAAGCAAGAATGGTCTATTAACTTGTCTCTCCTGCAATTAGGGTGAGCATTCAACATAGAAATGTCTTGTACTACATTTTTTCTCAGTTTCCTTTGGGCTTAGGGCAGCTTGTGATTTCGGTTGGGAGCAGCATAGTCACAGTGTTAGAGATACACTGGCCAAAACTGTCCCTATAACTCAGGCAATACCATCAGGCCCTGCTATTCATCTCCATTAATGATTTTGGGCTTTAGCTGGTGGCTGAGCAGAAAGGGCTTCACCAAATCAACTCATCACTCCTGCTATTTTCTGTAGGATCCTGCTACATCTGACACTCACTAACAAAGTCAGCTCAGTGCCACCTTCTGCCTCAGATCCATCCAGAATCACACATCATCACCAAAGATCAAAACTAGCAGGAATCCAGGATTTTATTCCCTATTACAATTCATTAAAGCACGAAACCAATTTTGCTGGTCTTTCTGATATCCTACCAACATTACAAGCAAGAAAGCTTTTGAAAAAAGAAAGTATCTTCTCTGTAGCTGTCTTGCTCAGTGCTCACCAGCTGTCAAAGGCAAAGAAAACTGTATCTCTATAGCTTCAGGCCACATGGCTTAGCTCAGCAGTTAGTTTTCCAAGCCACAATTATAAGGATTACTAACTAGCTACTCATTCCTATTATCTGTCACTAGACATCAGTTTGGGGGCAGAACTTACACATTAGAGGTTTTTTGGAGGATGCTAACGATTTAATGGGAGGGGAGGGGAACCTTTGGATTCCTCAGTAACTGAAGAGAGAGAAATGAGGCCAAAATGTTGTAAACTGATAATAAATCTAAGAAACCAAAATCATCAAGGGGACAAAAATCACGTTAAGTGGCTTTGTATTTGTATTCACCATCAAGGTTTCATTTATGCAATTATTGTTGTATTGATCCTTTTGCAAAGGAAAAACTATACTGATTTTTTTTTTTTAATTTTTATTATTTTTTAAATAGAATAAAAAAACAACAACAACAAAAAGTTTTTCTAAACAGGGATGTGCTGGAAGATTTCAGAAACATTTCATTTACCTGAAGGCTGGATCTCAATTATTTACCAGTAATGGCTCAGATACTAAAACTCACTCTGCTCATCCAAATCACTTATAAGAAGGAATTGGTTTACAAAAAATTCCTTTCCTCTGCCTTAGAGATGTTTCCTGCACTGTATAGGTATTTGTAGATATGAGAAGTGGGCAAGATTTCTGGAAGCACTGATTTTCAAAAGAAACTGATTATGCATCTAGCAGTACCTTTATAACTTTTAATCTATTTCTGTAGGTTTCAGCTCAATGTGATACTTCTGCAGACCTTACCAGGTACGTATTTGAATTCCAAATGTCTTGGGAAATATACTGCAACCACCTCTCCCAGTTTGTGACACTGAGCACTTTTTAATTTATCAGCAGTTTGGAAATCCTTAGCATACATTTTAAGTAAATATATTTCCCCAGAACAGGCTCCAGGGATAGGATAAGTGCATTTCTGAGAACCTATGAGAGATCCTGGGCAGATCTATCTGAAACAGACCATGCTGTTTGCCTTTTCACAAAGGCAAATGGTGCCAGTTTGGGGTTTCTGTCTCAGAGCAACTCTTGAGATACAGGGAGCGTGTAGTGCTTGCCACTAATTCCACAAAGTCAGTATATATTTTACAGTTTTTAATGTAGGTAAACTAGGCCTAGATCAAACATTTATGCTATCCCAGCAAGTCATAATGTAGTCAGTCTGTCAATCATGTCCCCACACAGATTTATTATACCTTTTGATTGCCAGATACAAGCAAATTGAAAACAGAGGCCGCTAAAATGGTTTCATTGCTCTTCTTTTAGGTAATCAATTACTCTTAAATTACTTAATAAAGGTATGATTTTATGATGTCTCTTTACCAGTCTCCCTCTCTGCTCTGTCCAAATGCTCAAAATATACAGCCTCCCTATAAATCTCCCTCCGCCTTTCAAGCAGCACAAAATAATCTTCAGCCAGCAGCTGAGATTGCTTCCAGCACAGAGCAATCATGATCCAGCAGTGGGCTTTGATAGTCAGCTCTGATCCAAGCAGCCCTAACAATCCCTCTGTGCATGGATATTGCTGAATTTCAGATGGGGCTGTGATGAGCTCCATTAGTGTCAACGTGCTCAGCAGCCCCTGACAGGAACAGGGACAGCAATGCTGTGGTGGCAATTGGTACTTCTGTTAGGCATGAGCAGAACATACTTGATGGAAGGTAACTGATGAAATAGTCATAAAGCAGCATGTTATCAGTAACAGAGAGATTGAAAACTGAACTTCATATTGTTAGGAGGTCACCTTCGATGCAAACAAGGTCATAGCTCAAATGGACCAATTCTGTTAAGTACCTGGGAGTAACCCTGTAGTGATATGGAGGGTGTTATTTCTATGGCAGTTTAAGCTAAAAAGGATGTCTTATTCTCTCTTCTGACTCATGGTTTCAGGTGCTTGTGCCTGCCTCACAGTAATACAACTAAAATGGCAGGAAAGCACAAGGAATGGGCCCCGCTTCAGACAGGAGTTTGCGTGGTGCAGAGCAATAGCCAGACTGCCTCTGAGGGAGAAGCCTGGAAGGACAAAAGTCCTCTGTTGTCTGCAGGCCAAAGAAGATCAAATATGCAGAGAATAAACTTGCTGAATGTTTTCAAATTGGTAATAGCACAAAGTAAGGGATTCACTGCAGGAGCAGCACAAATCTCCCCTGAGCAGTGACAAAGCCACTTCTGCGTTACCTAGAGGAGGTTGGATAGGCCAAATTTGTCTGGGCAAAGCAGCAGAGATGCAACAGCAACTGAACTTGACTGCTGTCAATAAATGAGAAGTGCTTAAGTCTGAAAATCAACCATCTCATTGTGGTTCTGCCTGTGGAAGTTCCCCATTGAAAAGAACAACAGTTCAAGTCCAGGCTACAATTAGGAAGTGTGATGCTAAAATACTGTATATAAAGGACATTAAGCTATCTCCTTCCCAAGTGCTGACCCAGGTACGTGTCCAATTTCTGTCCACCTACTGACCAACTTCAGAACAGAGGCATGTCTTTCCATTTTCTTGGTGCTCTGCTTTCTGACTTCCTTGTATTGTGTCTCTGCCTATCACCCACACCCCCAGAGTGGAATGCTTGTGGCCATTTAGTCCTAGCAAATTGTCACTCAAAGCAGGCACAAGAACCATGAGCTACTGCCTCACAAGGGAACGAGTTAATATGTGAAAGCTGCCCCATGAGAACTGCTTGCAGCACCTTTCTCCTCACCTGGAGCATATCTGGACAAGGTAATTTAGGAGCTGAACTATCTTTCTTGTCAACTCACAGCAAATGCTGGTGCAGAACAGTTTAATGGGATGATGTAACTCAGTGGAGTGAAGGCTGCCTCGACGACATGGGGCTTCATACAACCACAGGGACAGCCCCGGTCTGCCTAAGACTGACTTTGGAACAAGTAAGTCTCATATTTTTTTTTATAAGGCCTCCTTTCCATTGGAACTGAGTTTGAACTTTTCACTGACTGGCAGCACATCCAGTCCTCAGCAGAACATGGCCTCTATAGCTCTATCCTCATGAGAAGATTGGGTGTTGAAGACACCACTACTGGTGTTTAGACTCTTCTTGACAAAAATATTGCCAGCAAATATCCATAGTCTAGAAAGATTCACAGGGGCTGAAACAGCAGCTCAGGTGTTCATCATACACGAACACATGGAGCTGTTGTGGTAGCTGTTCTGCTTTCTGTTATCTTGCATGCTTTGCTATTTCTTGGACTTCAAGAGCTCACTAAGCTTGCCTATAATATATTTTCAACAAGAAACAAGGAGAAAAAGGAAAACAGCTGCAGTTGCATATGAATGTTGAAAGGCACAGCAGCAATGCTGAGTCTCTGATGTTGTTTCTCAATCTAAGACTGTCTTGTTCTGCACAGCATTTTTCCTATTTCTACTTGCTACTGCAACCACTGCCTCATTCATCATTCATTTACTGCAGAGTCTTTAGGAAAGGATGTTTATGAGATAATCCATCTTTCTTCTTATGCATAATAAAAATAAATTAATAACTACATTAATAAAGCAGCTACAGTATTTTAAGTTCTTTATCATTAGTGTAAATAATGAATCCCCTTCTGCCCAAATTATACCACAGAGCACAATTCTTACATCTCAGAACTTTCAATTATTTACTTTTTTTTTCAATTTATAGCAACTTACCTTCTCTACCTATTAGCATAACCCCACCTATGCTACTGACTCGAGACACTAATTAGGAACAAAACACACATTGTGATTTTTGGAAATCACATTTCTGCTTCAAAATTTAAGTGAAGGATTTGCAAAGTTATATATATTAAGACAGTGGGTTAGCAGTACATATTTCTTCTCATGCAATTATTCCTCATCAGCCTCCAGACTTCCACACCAACAGCTGGAATTGCTTTCATTATTACTTCCTGGCAAGTATTGTGAATGATGACTGCAGAAAACCTGTGACATTCAGAACTTTGGCAAGAGGAAAATTAATCTTCATTTTAGGAACATAGAAGCAAGCAAATGTGAATGTTAATGTAATTAAAAACTTGCCAGTTAGGGAATGTTGGGCATGAGACTTGAACTTATGACTAACGTCACTTCTTCACAGCTGTGATGCATGTGTGTATAGAGAAGAGAGAGGCGCTGAATTCTAAGATATTTAATATCTGCAGATATGTATCATGCTCTCTCTGTGTTGTCTGATTTAATTCCAAATAAAGCTACCAAACCCACATCTGTCTTGTACTCAGGATATTTTACCTGCCTTGGCTTCTACATGGTACATGACTCTTAGTCCCTGTGCTACAGCTGAGGGAAAAGCATCGAAATCTGGAAATGTATTAAATTTCCCCCATTGTTCTCTATTTTGATTCTGGAACTCAGAAGGGGATTTCCTCATTGCAATTTTCTTTTCCTGTGGCCAGCAGGCAAACCTATTGCAACAGAAGATGACATTTCACACATATTAACCTAATTTCAAGCATAAGAATTATATTTCTGGTAAAAACTCCTGTTAGTGCAAGACTGTAAAAACTGATTTTATGCAGCTGGGCTAGAGAAATCCAAAGAATAACACAATCCTTTCTATCTGTCCACTACTTTTCCTTATGTGGTGCAAGAAAACAGTACATGACTATGTCACAAGATGTGAGCCATTCAAACACTGAAGTGCTTGGAAACACACAATGTCTGGGCCTAAATTTGTTTCCAGAGTACGAGTTTCACAGTCAGTTGTTGCTTACCCAACACACCAAACGCAGCCTTTGGATTGGCATCTGCCTGGGAGAATCTGCCACGTTAACTCTTTTTCATTTTAATTCAGGCATAAATGAATTCTTTGGCAGCTGAAGACAACCAACACTCAGTTTCCAACTTATGAAGGCTGAGTTCAAAAGCAAACAATCTGTTGTCATCTTTCAAGGTCAAAGGAATGCTGTCCCCAGAGTTAAATGTGTACCTATAACAAATATTCCTTTCCTTTCCCCCAACCCATCCTGGTAAGACTATGGAGAGCGGGATAAGTGAAAGTCCAAAGTGCAATGTCACACAGAGGTGCTCAGGAGGGCCACGGATTTTCCGTAGGTTGTGAATTTCTCTGATATACTTGCCTTATAGGTGGTGCCTCTCTGCTACTCCCTCCCAGTCACAGCTTCTCCCCTGGAGCTTCAGCAGAGAAAGAAAGGTGAAGGAATCCTGCCCTTTGAGACTGAAATAGGGACTTCCTTCAGCCATGAAAGAGCAGGGAGGTCTGTGAACCTCAGGCTCAGCCTCATTTCTTAATTCCCTTCGTTACATCACTGAGGATGACATTCAGAAGGGAAATAATTACTGTCAGGTAGCTTAGGGCAACAGTAGGTCACATACCTTGCAGGTCTTTTTTTCTTGAGAAGCTTCAGCACTCGCTCTGCCCCTCAGACCCCTTGGTCTACTTCTGTAAGGAAAGGGAGTGCAAACATCACTTCTCCAGAGAGAAGGCAGAGGGGAGAGGCAACAAGAGACTGCTCCCAATGGTCCTTGAGGCTAGCCTTGATGAACAGGAGAGAGAGGACCAAGGACATCCTAACCAGCCTTGCCGTCTGATCTACTCACTCAGCAGGCACCAACATATTGCAGTGAGATGTGCTAAAATGAAAACACCCATCTAATCTTCTAATGTCGTTTGTTGTGGTATCCCTCATTCCACCCCTGCTCTTCCTTTCCCAGGAAAATGCAGGAATGGGCTTCACCAACAAAAAGGCCACATAAGGTGTTTTACCCCTTGCTTAATGGATTTACCTTACCTTTAATGAGATTCAGCACATTTTCAGAGAAGGTTTGCATGCATTTAGCTTGATCTTTTTTTACTTCAGTTCATTAAACCAATAATGAAGATAAAGTTCAAGTAGTAGGACTATTAGTGATCTGGTCATAGCTAAAGTGGAACACCCATTAAAACCTGAACTAACCACTGCAACTACGATTTCTGGTTAGAGAACTATTAATTTAAGCAATTTGCCATGCTACTGAGGTCTGTTTTTTTCATGTATGTAATAAAAATGAATCTATTAATCTTCAGTGTGCATATCTCCAGAAAGAAATGAACAGGAACATTTTAATTTTCAATCAGCATTTCTGGTGGATGAACACAATTAAGTACCACCATATGTAATATCTGTGATAGCTTAAGGGCTCAGAGTGAAATTACATGAATAAGAGACAGTGAAAGAATTACAAAATCTTATCTCTAAACCACACAATTCTTCTTTAAAACAGCAAATCAGGAGTTACCTAAGACCGTGCACATAATTCTGTGTATGTACCTAAGTGCTCAACTTACACTTCAAATCCCTTCAAAAACATCCCCTTTTGTTTGAACCAGTGGGCACACATGCAGTTGTGTTATGCTATTTCAAGCAGCAAAAATAAGGAAGTAATCCAGAAATCACGGACAGGAGCATCAGGAGGTAGACAGGAGATGAGGACAGAAGACCCTGAGCCAAGGCAAGAGCAGGGCAGAACACGGAGATGAAGATTGGGTGGGATTCACCAAGCAAATATGTAGATCAAGGGCAAATGATGAGGCTTGAAAAGATTTCTGTAGACAGGTCCCAGAAAAAGAAGCTGTGTTATGAGGTGGTGGTGAAGAAAAAAGAGAGAAATCATATCCCTAAGTGCAAATCTATTTAGGTTTCACAGCACATATTTAGAAAGGGTGGTATTAATTTACTATTTCTATTGAGCACTTGGATTAATTAACTTATTTTTTCCTCTTTTTAAAGTATTTTAGTGCATAGTATTTACTCTCACACACTCCCACAAACACATGAACCTATAGCACAAAGAGATGAATTGCTGAAAGATAAAAAGTTCTAGCTGAAAAAGTATGAATTAATGAATTCCTCAGGGTTTAGAGAAGCAGTGAGTAACAACCACCTAAACAAATACCAACCACTGAAAAATATTTTTAAAACTAACTTCTTCACTGAAGGCTTTTCCCAGTGATATTTTCTATAAAATATGCTATGCTTTGTCTGAATTTTGGAAGGGAATGGCCTAGAAGCTAAATCATAACCAAAATTGCAATAAAAATGATGAAATATGTACAAATAGAGTGTATTAAAACTTGCTTATTACATTTTAGTATTCTTAGGAAGTTATTGACTGTATATTTCTTCTTTCCTGATGCCAGATCTATGTTTTGTTTTTCCTTTCTGTCAAATTTATTTCACTCCCAGCCTTTGTAGCTTAAACACTTTCTCAGCAGCAGCAGTTTTACTTCTCTGTTGTCTCATCATCTGCTCCCATTTGGGTATGGGCTTTTCCTGCAATAATATAAAGCCAAATGTTCTTGAAGATTATTTCACAAGATCTATGGAAGTTTTAGATGTCATTAAAGGTTTATTTATTCTACTGAATAGATGCACTCTTTCTACAGTGTGAGAATAAAATTAACACGTACAAAAAACAGTAAAAGGTCCACTAACAATACTTGGCTCATTAAGAATGGATTTGTAATGGGCTACTTAAAATAACTATTTGCCTTGAAGATGCGTAAATTTACAAGTTCATGGCTTTTACTGCATTAACTGAAGAGTAATATTTCTATAAACAAACTAGATCCTGATTCTTAAGTTGAACAACAAATCAAAATTTCTTGTTCAAGTTCTTGTAGTGCAGAGAAGGTAAGCAAAGAAATTTTACACTTTATGGCACACACAGCAAAGGAAGGCAAAATTTTCCTTACTTAAAAAGGAAACTTTAACACTCTCATCCACTCATCAACTGTCAGAACAAATCATCTACATGTGATGGGATATTATGCAAAAAGAAAAGAAAAACACAAATGTGAGAACATCTTTTTTTTCCTAGTTTTTGGTGCTGGGTATTCTCTTGCGCACTTATCTCTCATCAAGACCTTCTCTGTGGCAGTGTCTTCCCTGGAGTAAATCTGCTGGAAGTGTTCCCTACTCCAGTGGACAACATGGCCAGGAAAAGGAGTGGAAACAGGGCATGTTCTGCCAGCCCACAGCAAGATTAAGGGCTGCTCACATGAAGTATTATTCTTAATGTACTTCAAAGAGCTAGTTTTCTAAGTGTTGCATTGTTTAAAAGGAAAATAAGAAAGCTACTTTCCTCCTGTCAAAGCCACTTGTGGAGTTCTGCAGCTCTGATTTGCCAAGCACTGACTTGTTCAACCTTGCAGCAATATTCCCTGGATCAAAATCTCTCCAGAAATCATAATGGCTTTGGAATACAGTGATACACTCCTCCACAAATATTATGAAAGCCAACAGTCTGTGCATCTCATCTCAGCAAATCCTCAACAGCAAACTTCAGGTCTAAAGTGTAGAAATGGTCTAACAATATGCTCTCATTTTGGTCTCCTCTCCACTGCTACTTCTTCCCTGAGGCAGAAGTTCTCTGTCTCACAGTTACCTTTTCTCTAGCAGGCAAGTATATATAACATCCAGTACAAGTGAGATGTGATATTTAGATTGACTGGCTCTTTGCAGAGGGACTGCAGGAGGAGGAGCATTGCCCCCTACTGCCCCTTTATGCACAAGATCCAGGAAAATAATATCTGAAGCCCAGAAAACACTGAGCCCGTGATAAAGAGTACTTGATAAAAGTTGAGGAGAAAACTCCAGCTCCTGAGATCATGCACAGTATTGCTGAGCATACACACAGAAATGGGGCTTCAGACAGAGAAGTGGATTTTGTGGTGCAATACACAGCTTGAACTGAATGCAGGTGTAGCAAACAAATTGCTATGGAGGACTCACATCCATAGCACTTGGGATAAAATTTGATTGTATTCCCCTAAGGATGACATATTGGGGGGGAATATAGATCTACTGCTATATTTTTCACAAGGATCTGACAATTATTAATAGTTAGTCTTTAGATAGCACTTTACATTTACATATCTCAGTACAAGCTGTATTTAATTAATGAAAAGTTCTTATATACGCTGGAGTTGAACTAATGCAACTTAGAATGACTGATGCATGCAGACAGAAGAATCATTAATAAATGATTTTTTGGACAGTGGATGGAACAAGTATTGGAAATATACTTGGACAATATGTGACAGGCTGTTAAGATAAAGATTCAGTCATCTGACACAAGCTGTTTTGTAATCTTCCAGCTTTAAACTGTTTTTCTGGTGTATTGAAAGCCATGAGATAAGTTGAGATTGCAGTGTGCAGTGATAAGAAGATACGCAGTGCTTGCTCATGGTTCCACAAGCACCGTTTTCTTTATACACTACCAGTACTGCCAGGGCAGTTACTTACTCATTCCCGATGGTTTTAGCAGAATCAGATCTACAAGTAGCCATCAAATCATGGTCACTTTCAGACTTCTGGAAATCTAGAGTAGTATTATGTGTATAATTTAAAAATCAGTAATGTCAAAATAGCAGAGTCTTAATGAAAGGCCTGAGTAAAGACCGTCGCTTGTTTGAGCAGATCACCATGATGGTTTTGTGATATGAAGTTATTTGGGGTGAAAGAGTTACATCTGCAGTCAAGGCGAGAGTGATTCTCTTCTGGGTAGAACAGCACTTCAAAAGCTTTGACCATCAGCACCCGTTAGTTACAGGTACTGCATCCTCACAGAAACCCTGCAACTCACTGTCTCAGTGCCCTGCACTGCTTTTTGGAAATACCAGACACTATCTCAATGTAATATATTTACAACTGCAATTTGAATATCTCCAGAGTGACTGGCAGACAGATCAATTTTTTTGATAAAACTGACTTTTCAGTATTAAAAGAAATCTAAGCAGTCTGAATTTAAAATTTCCTTTAATATATGGCTGTTAAACTTTCTGTGTCTGCTTCAGTGTTTATAAGTAACACCACTGTTCCATGTCCAGATAAGCACCATTCATATTCCATCAAATTTTCTTATTCTTAACCCCTTGAATTGAGGGAAATGGCAGGCACATCTGCTTCAGAGATTGCTAGCAGAGGCTGCAGAAAAGGACCAAGTCTTATGAACACTGATAACCTGTCCTTGCACCACAAGGTGCCTGAAACACTTCTCCCTTAAGCTTGATTATCAACACTGAAGCAAAAGCTGAGCTTGACTGACATGTGTTGCTAACTCCAGAAGTCTTGCAAGAACATGGAAGGTTGTAAAACACAGTTGTTATTTAACTGTACAAAACCCAATGGCTTACCCCAGGAGAGCAATATGCAATATCATCACACTGTATGCTGAGCTTAGGCGTTTCTGTTTATCAGATCTATATGTTATTACTAATAATATCATGAAGTATCTTGCTATTATTGTAATTTCTTTAAGTGATCTGCCATATTAAAAAAAATTTTTTTCAGTTGTGTAAGATACTGAGACTTTGCTCCTTTGTGTTCTTACTGATTATCTTCCCCCTACAGAAGCAAATGAAGAGGACGCAGTTCTTACTGTAAGTATAGGAAGCCTGGTAGCTATGGTAGCAAGTCTTTGCAAGAGTGAGCCCTGTTTTGGAAATAACAGTGCACAGGTTACACGGAGTAAAATAAACGCAGATTTGTTTACTAGTAACCTACGGCAATAAACAGAAATGAAAAAGATCAGGTGTTCCTTTTGGAAACAGGTGTCTTCTTCATATTAATGATGACAGCAGCTTATTAATGCCGTGTCGGCTTTCTGTTTACAGTTTTCAGGAAAAAAAAAAGAGAATTGATACAACAGAACATGAATGTAAATATACTTGTTTGCTTGTTATGTGTTTCAGTAGATATTTAAATAAACAAATGGAGATACCATCACCATTATAAGGCAAAGCAGAAGAACTAAACTAAAATCAGAACAGAAAGCTGTCAAACCATCACCTTTTGCTGCCTGGGGAATGCATAATACATGTAGCATTTTCTTTGTGGAATCAGAAAATCACATTACACAGTTACCCTTCAATCTTTTTTTCCACAGTGAGGTTTGAGTTCAAGATTTTGTGGGAACATGACGAATTCTAGATCTGTGAGAAGCCACACTCGTACTTTTGCTCTGCTGGAAAAATCATAAAATAATCCAAATTGGTCACCTGTGAGACATTTGCATTCCAGAGCCCTGGGGAAACATATCTAACCCCATTCCCCAAAAGTGCAAGAGAGGCCCATACCAAGGCTGTACTGTAACACATATACTGCCACCAAAGTGAGTGAGAAACACAGAGGAAACTGCTTGTGTTTTATAAATAATGCAGCAGCAAACAGTTTTGTTTAAGAGAATAAAACACCAAGGAAAGGGCTAAAGAAATGGTTTATGTTTGAAATAGGAAAGAAACCTAATGCTTGATCAGACCTCTGTTCTACTGTATGTACAAAAGCCTGATCTTGCTCAACTTTCTCCATAGCTGTGATAGCAGTTCCATCAAGATCCTTAAGACAGTAGTGTGAAAGGTCAGTGTGCAAGAAGGTTACACCATAAAAAGCTCATTTTTTTTCTTTATTTTTTTTCTGTGTAATCACTTAATTCTTCTCAAAGTCCCTTCTCTTTTATTTTCTCCCTCAAG
This sequence comes from Chloroceryle aenea, assembly GCA_013399075.1. Taxonomy (NCBI): domain Eukaryota; kingdom Metazoa; phylum Chordata; class Aves; order Coraciiformes; family Cerylidae; genus Chloroceryle; species Chloroceryle aenea. The sequence goes on along the minus strand of VWZY01003720.1, from coordinate 536,358 downwards.
AATTTATTGCTCTCTCCTCCTTATCCTGCCTTAGTCTAGATGAGAGTATCAGGGATCTCAGTGGCAGGTACTTCACTCACTAGGACCTCCAAACTGAAAATGCAATCTGTAATTTCATAGCTGTCTGCCCTGTTTGGGACATTAATTATACACTGTTTGTGTGGGTTAGGACTTAGTCCTTTATCATAGATCAAATTCTAAAAATAAAAGTATCAGTAATATAAACAACCTGATGAGGTTTGTGGTTGGAGGTAAAGAAGCTACTGGAACTGAAATCCATCACCCTGAGGTGTCCCTGGAATGTTTCCTCTGATGCTCCTGATGTCACAGTGGGTCAGCTGCCACTCCTTGATTGCCAAAACTATGTCAGCTACCTGGGGTTACTCAGAGAGAGACCAAGGGAGAAGGTTGCCCCTTCCCATGAGCTATCATTAAATAGGCTGTGGCCCTAAAGCTTCATGGCTTTGTGTTGTGCTGGTTGGCATGCCAGGGCACACTTTCATCCCAGCAGGGCAGAGCATCCATGCCTGCCACTCTGACAGCTCACAGCCTGGCACCCCTGGTACTGAGAAAATGCAGGATGATGCTTCAGAGTCAAGACTAGCGAGGTGCACACCCAAATCTTTAGGAATCTGATGGGCTTTATCTTTCTTAAAAAGCTACCTTCCTCTAGAAACACCTGCACTGTTTTGATGAATAATACAGATACATTTTAGAAAGGCTGTGAAAAGCAATAGAACTGCCTGTGTGTTCGCTCACAGGTTAAGTAACCTGACCTGACCATACTTCAAGCAGCTAAGTCCCCTTCTTCTAGGTCTGAGCTAACATTTATTACACATAGAAAATATAACATGGATTGTCAACAAAAGTTTTCACAGAATATAGAATAAGGAAAAACAGATATGGTTAGAGAGAGCACACTGGCAAGTGAAGTAGTGTTAATTTAACTAAACCCTCAGAAAAATCCAAATATTTTGACGTAGAAAGCTTGACAAGTCAGATCCCTTTAATGACAACACATCATCAATGATAACTGCATCCTGAGTAGACTCATTAAGGAGAATGCCCATAGTAGAATACTCATAACCTCTTTTTAGATGCAGAACAATCCGGTCATCAGGCAATAATCAGCCTGACAGTAATCACTCCAGCTAACTGAGGGGACCTTTCATAATGCTGTATGAAAGAAGCAGCCTTTTTGTGCTCAGTATTTAGCCTTGCTGTTGTCAGGGTGACTGGAAAAGAGCTGTGCATAGAGTGGGATAAAACAGAAAAGAAATTGATAAAACTTTTTTCATAAAAAAAAAATAAATCAATTTTATAGAAACAAAATATTTGGTTTAAGTCATAGAAATCATGCCAAAAATTGCTAGAACTACTTGAAATAAAATGAAATGTTTGATTTTATGTGAGCGTGAAAGAATACAAAATTTAGAGCAAAGCTGAATTCTGACATGACAAAATGCTTACAAAATGGTTTTCTTTATCAGGGTCATCTTTAACTGAGGGAGAAAAGGAAATGCCTTGAATGAAGGAAAAAGGGAAAAATAACAGATAATGACATTTTTGAGTGATTTATCATCTGAGCCACTCTTAAGATCTCATAGCTCAAAGTCTACAGGAGTTTTGCTGGGACCAGCATGGGTGACAAGTCCTGTGCAGCAAGTTTCGCAGGTATCTAGCTGCAGATCAGGTGCTACCATGGTGCTGTCCCACTGCTGTGCCTCCCACCCTATTGCTGACCTAGTGCAAGATGACTCACGTGAAAAACTGTAATGATCCTTCATCTTCCTAGAAAGACATTTCCTTGATTTCAGGTGCCACTTGGGCACACTGCTGACTCATGTTCAGCCAGTAATCAACCAGCACTCCCATGTCCCTCTCTGCCAGGCCACTCTCCAGCCACTCATCCCCCAGTCTGTAGTGCTGCAGGGGGTTACTGCAGCCAAAGTGCAGGACCCTACACTTGGTCTTGTTAAACCTCATATTACTGGCCTCAGCCCATCAACTCAGTGTGTCCAGGTCCCTCTGCAGCATCTCACGACCCTCCAGCAGATCAGCACTCCCCCCAGATTAGTGTCATCTGCAAATTTACTAACGGTAGACTTGATCTCCTCATCCAGGTCATCACTAAAGATGTTGAGTAGAACTAGGCCCAGTACTGATCCCTGGGGGACACCACTGGTCACTGGACACCAACTGGATGTGTCACTGTTCACAACCACTCTCTGTGCCCGGTTGTCCAGCCAGATTTTAACCCAGTGAAGGGTGCACCTGTCCAAGACATGGGCTGCCAGCTTTTTCAGGAGGATGCTGTGGGAGACTTTGTCCAGTGCTTTGCTGAAGTCTAGATAGACCACATCAACAGCCTTCCCCTCATCTACCAGACAGGTCACCCAGTCACAGAAGGAAATCAAATTGGTTAGGCAGGATCTTCCTTTCCTAGACCCATGCTGGCTGGGCCTGAGCCACTGGTTGTCTTGTACATGCCAATTCGTGGCACTCAGGATGACCTGCTTCATAACCTTGCCAGCCACCACGGTCAGGCTGACAGGACTATGGTTTTCCAGATCCTCCTTCCAGCCCTTCCTGTGGATGGGCATCACATTGACCAACTTCCAGTCATCTGGGACCTCCCTAGCTAGCCAGGACCAGAGATGCCATGTAAAGGTCCACATAGCAAAGAATAACTAATTTTTCACAGCTGAGCTTGTACAGCATTTGTAAATAGCCCATTAAACAGAAAAGAACAACAATAATGGAGTGTTTACTCATAAACAGGGCACCATCCACTTTGCGCACCGGAAGAGCTTTGCGGGTATAAAGCTATGCGGTCATGCAATAAAAGGGTTTGCTATCCACACAGGGGGGATGCCAAAACCCTCACGTTCTACCTCTGTAGTTCTTTACTTGGTGAGTATCACAGCCCTTTAGCACCATCTGCTCTGTACAGTTGCCTTATATATTGCCATTTTCTGACTCAGCACAAGGCATAAGACCAATGTGGCTCACTGAAGGAATAAATATTGCGAGAAGACCTTTGCCACCAAAGCGAAAGAAAAACAGAAGGAAACACAGAGAAATGGTACAAAGTCAGAGTACCTACACATGAGAATGGTCTTGGAAGGTGGCTGTCGATATCGTCCCCAGACAATGTGTGCTTGCTGGGGGCTGAAGCAGTGTCCAGTTCCTGGGCAACTGAAATGATACAACGATGGACAAGGAGGACAGGGAAAGGCAGTCAAGTTCGGTCAAAACAAACTCAGGTTACTTAAAGTGTATGGTCTGTTTTCAATTTTTTGCTAAACTACCTCACTGAAAATGTGTTATGTGATGACAGAAAGAGGGAAATTGCCATCTGCCAGTACCCAATACAGCCAACAATATTTTCCTATCCCAGCACCAAAACTGCTTTTGTGCCATATCAACTCAAGCAGCTGGCAATCGTAGCTGAGTAAAAAGCTGCTTCAGTGCTTTGACACATGGTTAAATGAAAACACAAGGAAAAGAAACAATGAAGGTACTGGCAAGTGGTTAGAAACTACCAAGTCATTGACCACTGATGTGGGTCTAAATCCTAGATCCTCCATAGCTCTGGGATAAGTAGATCTGTTGTTTGGTTTGCTCCTTAAAGGAATGCAAAATTCAGATTCCTTCCCATGCTGAAGGTATCCAGCTAACAGACACTGGAATTACCTGCAACCCAACCGATCTAGTACATTTTTGCATATATGTATCATTATGCTCCCAAGTGACTGGTACCAGAAACTGCAATGATTTGCTGCTTACCCCTGAAGATTTCCTTATTTGCAGGGCAGGAGAATTGAAGTTTGCTCCTCACAGGCAGCTGTGGCACTCACTGGTCTTGCTGACATTAGTTACTGTGAATGATCAGGAGGCCACAGACTCCTGCAGTGTTGTCTGTGTATCTTCAGTAGTGGTGGCAGTGCAGAATGTGCAGGATGAAGGTAGGTGAGGGCTCTGTAGAAGCAGCCTCTGTAAAGCCTATGGGTGAGAAAAAGCCATGTATCTCTTAATGACATAGATGATGGACCAATAAATGACATCAAGTATGCCGCTCACACTTCAAAAACTTTTCTAATTTTGGGGCAATCTTTATAAGACAAGCCTGCTTGGTTCTGATCTTTCAGGTAAATGTTTTAAGCAGCAGTTCTAGCTTTGTTTTGATTTTTTTTCTTGAGTTTCCTAGGGACGTCTTTTCCAGTGTTAGTGGTTTTGATAGCAAAACTCTCTAAAACTTTCTTGTTTGCTCTGCTGACATCTCATCATCTCATCTCAGTAGATCAGGAAGGTGTGTGTGTCTACTTGCTGATATAACCAACGTACCTTCAAGCACAGGGTGAACTTCCAAAGCTTCTTTCTCCACTTTTTAACTGTCTAATATATTTTTTCCTTTTAACTTTCTCTCAGTTCCTGTGTTGTCTTGATGTGAACTTCTTTGACAAAATGTAAGCTAGTCTGGTCTGGGAGACTTTTTCCAGCTACAAAAGGCATAACCTGAAAAAATAAAACATTTTTTCCCTTACATGTGAGACAGGAAAATAGGCCCAGATTTCACCTTCTTCATAGAAAGATACCACTTGTTCCTTCTTTTATGCTTTAGCAGGTGTCAAAAAATGTCTGAGGATTGCCTATCACTGATCGAGGAAAAGGACAGGGTGTTAAGGAGGATGGTGAAGGTATTTTCATTTTCCATAGACTTTCTTTCACTATATCCCCTTTTCAGCATTCTGCTGCAACATAGCTTTTTCTGACAGATGAGAGACACTCTTATGTACAGTTCCACTCTTCAGCCTAAATCCCTTCTTAAACATGAATACCAACTGCAGCTATATCTGGGATTTCAAATACTATTGTGGAAAAATCTCCTATTGACACAGAAACTAAAGAGAAACTCTCTGTGTCTAGGAAAAAAAAAAAAAGGGTGTGTGTGTGTGTGTGTGTGTGTGTTTCAGCTTACTTGAAGAGCCAGAATAATAGAAGCTTTCAAAATATGCCATTCTCTGGCATTTGTAAGCCTCATCTGGGTCTGTGTTTCAAACACTGTTGGGTATATCTCCCCCTATTCCATGCTAGCAAAGACTCCCGAGCTGAGGCTACTGAAGAAGGGACAGTTTGCTGATAGAGCATACGATGAAGGGGATTCAATTTGTTAAACATGGGCTTCTCTGCCTTTTGGGTTGTTGTCAAGCATCTTCGATAGCAACAGGACTATCCATCTAGCAGGGACAAGAGTAACAGGACATGACTCAAAATTCACAGGAAATTTTTATGCTTCTAGGAGAATGGCTGAGGGACAGGCAGTGTGTAGTACCTAAAAAGATGCAGAATGTCTGTGTGTGAGTATGGGGCTGAGCCTTGTAACCCGCACTGTATACAGCTTCGTGGCTTATTTCTTTTTCCTTTTCCTTTTTTCTAGAATTCATTTCCAACTGCAGTAGGCAATGCTTTGTGTGTTACCCCAAAGTATTTTTGTCTCCAGTAATTTTATTTCAGAAGCCCTTCATTTTGGACTAGGATTAATCACACTTTTACAGATGTCTGAAAAAAACCACCTTGCTCTAAAGTATTCATCCTAATAGTCCCTATAGCCTCTGTCCATGCTCCATGACCAAAGACAGGCACCCTCATCTGCTTAAGGTCAGAAGGAAGAACCATTATCTGAAACTACCTGCCATTCTCCACTAACTGCAGGAGAAACCCAGATAATTTGCTTTCACTAGGTGCTCACTTCACAAGTTTAAAACTAAATTAGAAGTATCTCCCACTTTGAGTAAGACAAATATTATAAATAAAACCTCCTGTGCTCCACTTTTATATTAAGCTCTACTGTTTCTACAAGTTGCAACAGATATCTCACATTTCAAAGGCAATGCAAGTCTTCCACTTAGACTTTGGGAAAGTCCACGGTTCTTTAATCCATTGCCTTGCTAAATTCCTTATAACCACTAATGGCAAATTTAGAAATATCTGTATAAAACCTTCCAGCTCATTAGTTAAGGAAGGTGCATTCACATGTCTACAAACACAAACAGCACAGTGCTGTCTCTGCAGGTGTTGATTGGACCTTGAATGAGGAAGGGAAGATTTGGTCTTAAATTCCTGGAATGATATGAAGATCTTAATTTAAAAAAATGATTTATGAAGTGAACAACTACTTTCTATTTCTTGAGATGCAAATTACTTTTAATAAACAACATTAATGTCTGTTTATTGAAAGTGGTCATTCTGACATGCTTCTTGTGATTTTAAGGTTGTCCAGACTATTAGAAGATGACATAAGATACCTGGAGAGTTGGGCAGTTTTAAGCTTCCCTGTAGAAGCTTTATGGCTTCTTTCAGGCATGAAGATGATCAAAGGGCTAGAACACCTTTCCTACAAGGTTGGGGCTGTTCAGCCTAGAGAAGAGAAAGCTCTGGGGAGACCTTATAGCAGCCTTCCAGGACTTAAAGGAGGCCTACAGAAAGAACAGGGGAGGGCCTATTTACAAAGGCTCGTAGTGATAGAACGAGGGGTAATGGTTTCAAAATGGAAGAGGGTAGATTTAGATCAGAAATTAGGAAGAAATTCTCCACTCTGAGGGTGGTGACACACTGGAACAGGTTGCCAGGGAAGTTGTGGATGAACCATTACTGGATGTGTTCAAGATCAGGCTGGATGGGGCTTTGAGCAACCTGGTCTTGTAGGAGGTGTCCCTGCCCATGGCAGCGGGTTTGGAACTAGACGATCTCTAAGGTCCTTTCCAACACAAAACTATTCTATATTTTTCTTTATTTGCCAACATAGAGTGTTAAATTATCAGAAGCACCTACACAACATAGGAACCCATGGGCTACTTTGAAAAGAGATACAGGTCTTAGATTCACAGTTAAACTATGATGATTTAACAAGTTCTGACACTGTTGCAGGCCAGGGAGGCACGTCCAGCTGAGCGTGGTAGCTTGACTGACACACCAGTGCCATGTGAATGTGTATCTGAAGTCTCGGCCTCCCTGGATCATGAGAAGATGTGCAAACCAGATGGAGTCCTCATCAGCTCTAAAAGCAGGGCTTGACATTCCAGCATGGTGAGGTGTCTAACTCTACTCTGGATGCTTTAGACATTTTGATTGAAAGGGAGTTTGTGTTTACACTTGTGAATAGATCTCACATACAAGTAACAATTCATCATAAAATTCTGGTCTTGCCAGACCACTTTAATGATCATGGGAACCTCGGAAAGTCTTTTAGCCAATCTTTAAGCTCTGAGGAGAGACCAAAGAGCACTGCTGATAGATGCCTGTCTGCTAGATGATTTTCAGAGGAAGTCAGCAAATAAAAACATTGCAAGAATTACACCAAATAATCATTGCTAAAATAGGACTAGAAATTAAGGTGACCAAGTGACTCTGGCCCATCGGTTTCATCAAAGCTTTGGGTCACCTCAGTAAGTAATTTTTAATTTATATTTTCCATACACCTCCCCTGCTCTTTTTTCCTTAAATGAGTCTACTGGAAGTTTCAATTTGAGAGATCTAGTTGCTTGCATTGATGGTAGGTAGTAGGATGAAAGGCAGCATGTTCAACAAACATTCACCTGTCTAGGATTGTACCTGTGATTTGATTATGCTACACCTTTGTAGACTCTGGCTTTCAGCTACAAGTCAGGGAGGTCTAATGCTAAGCAGAGTGTTCCCAAACAGGAGTGGGAAAGACTGTCTGCTGGGCGAGACACTTTTCACTTCAGTGAAGGTTCAGTAGCTCCACAGACACAGGTGGAGAACAAAACATTTACAACGCATTGAGCGACAGAAGCAACTCAGAGTGACAGATTATTTGTATGAGAAGGTATTTTTATAGAATCTGCCAAGTGAATTTGGTAGGATACAACATTGAATATGGTTCAGTTCACTTAGTTACCCACCTGGCCTAACCATCTGGTCAGTTTTGTAATTTATTTGTTGCTAACTTTTAGTCATAAAACATTTATGCTAAAATGCAAAGGAAGAGATTAAATTGCCTTGGTGCTTGTGCACTTACAGATATGCCGCACCCTTTTTTGGATTTAGCAGATAGAAAGTCAGTATATAAATTCCCCCCTCTGTCTAAAAACAAAATTAATTGTCCCTTGGGATATATGTTGATCCAAGCTTTATCCTACTTACTCTTTGCTTCCTGGGTGAGTACATCCTAATATTGCCCTCAGCATGTCAAATATATGCCTGGTAGAGTCATCCATTTCCAATGAAAGCCATCTTAAAAATACACCATCAAAATAAATGCTGATGGTCAGTAGCTGATTATGGCAAGCAATTTCCACACAATAAGTGACTATCTGCTCAACTACAAACTTCCATAACAAACTCAGTTTTCTCTGCAGCAGGAAGTCTGCAATGTTTGTCAAAACAAATAAATGGGAGGAGATGCAAAGCACCTAACAGGTTACACGTGAAAACCTATTTCCAAATTTTCAGCAATAAACTCTTTCCAAAGAGATCCTCTCAAGAAAATGGATCTGTCATTTACTAAATATAATTATCCCAGAGTATGTCTTGATTTTCTATATTGGTAAATGCCGTATTGGCAAGGCATGTGAAACACTAGCACAGAGAAACATGATATCTTACAGGAAGCTATTACTAATAAAGAAAACCTTTCAGAAAAAAAATAAAATAAAATCTGTGACATGTGCAAATCCATTGTCATGGGGAATAAAAGAACCCAGGAATACCATACCCAAAAACTGGATAGGTCTGTATGAAAATAATGTATTGAATTGTAAAACTAGTTTTTGGTGATATCAATTTTTTTTTTTTTATATTAATACCAAGGAGATACGCATCTGAACCAAAATTATCCTCCTTCCCATACATTTTCTTTAAACACATATAGGATCCCCTACAGTAATAAATAGTTAGACACCAAATATGGCACTGTATCAATAAGGCTTGATTATACATCCACTACACTACCAGTAAAGAGGAACATGGACCAGAAGCCACCTGATAGTAGGCACCTGCTTCTGTGCCAGTCACACAGAAAGCCTCTTCCTTAGCTGATACATTTACCGTACCTCTGTCTCTCCACCCCATTATGTTCCATGTGTCAGCTTTCAGAAGGTCCTTCCTAAATCCCAACCTTATGACAGGCTGTCCAGATTATTCCTCCTGCCTATACAGTTCTGAGTAATCTAACTCTTCCTAGCTCAGAGGCAGTGGTGCTGTAAGATTGTCAGTGAGACGAACAGAGCATGAAGTACAGTGTAGAGTCAGTCAGTGTCAGATATAGGACTGAAATAAGAAAGGACACAGTAACTTAACTTCTTAGATATTCACTTGTGTTAACCTTGGCCAGCAGCCAGATGCCCACCCAACTGCTCTCTCATTCTCCCTCCTGCACAGATGCAGGGGGAGAAAATAGGATGATAAAGCTAGAGGGTTGAGATAAAGACAAGGGCATTTTTTTACCAACTACCATCATAAGCAAAGCAGACTCAGCTTGGGGATAATTAACTTAATTTGTTGCCAGTTAAAACAGATTTGGGTAGAGAGAAACAAAGTTAAAAAAAAAAAAAGAAAATAGTTCTTTCCCTCTGCCTACACCCCCACTTTTTTCCCAGACTCAAAATTCCTCCTTCATATCCAACTCCTCTATGTCCCACCCCAAGCAGCATATGGAGTTCTGCTGTCCCCAGTGTGCCCACCTGGGGCTGATAAGTTTAGCTGTGTCCTGCAGTGGGTGCATTGCAGAGATGGCTGGAACTGGCTGTGTCCGCCATAGGGCAGCCACTAGCCTCTTCTTAACAAGAGTTTTTAATAAGACCTTCATTGAATATTAGCCCCTCAACACACCCCCGGCAACACCTTGTCACTTGCACCCAGTATGCACTGCAATTTTGGTTCTACTTCATGTCTTTAGCAGCTGAACCTCAATTTAACAAAGTGGTAAGGGAAAAGAGGCAGGGCATTGTATTGCACTTCTCTAACAAAGTAGCAATCTCTAGGACACACAATGTGGAGAATAACTGCTTACTCTTTCTTACTGACCTTCACTGTCATTAATAGACATAATGCAAAACAGCCATTCAGCAGCCTCATACCACTGTTTACACCACTCAGCTTAAAAAGAGTTTAAAATCTTGTAATCTGCTTTTTGATTAACCTTACTGTGTCTTTGCAATGACACTTGTCATTGCCATTACTATTCCCTGGCACAGAACCCAATGTACCATTTGCAAAGGTAGCTGTGTCTCAGTCAAGACAGGGTGCAGCCAGCAAACAACACTAAAAAAGTGCTGGGCTTGAGTTTATTATGTGCAGCATATGCAGGATCCCCTTGAGTCTTGCAAGATGGAGTCCTCCTAACTCCCTTCTGATTTAGAGCCTCTGCCTCCTAGAGCAAAACCAAATACCTATTACCCCTTAAATTAAGTTGGTAGGAATTTCTTGGCTTTAGGGATTTTGAAAAATATACTCTAGCCTTCCCAGTAGAATATCTGCAATGGTTTATTTTTTCTTAAGTGAGCACACATGTACTAGATTATATTTACAACATCTGTCTATGAAAATTTTTAACATAAATCTGTACCAAGTAAACCCAACACCTATCATAAATAGGTCTGCATGGATGCAAAGGTTTCCCTCTAAGGGCATCAAGCATGTCTCATTTTCAGTGCCTACAGTTTATCCCTAGAAAACTCCTCTCTCTATAATCCTGAAGGAGGTCAGAGGTTTGCCTGGATTAGCACTGAGATACACGGGCAAATGTAGTCAAGACTATGCCTGAATGATTTTGATTTACAAAACTAGGTTGGAGATACTCATCTGCCTCCGGAGGAGTGAACAGCAACTGTTCAATAGCAGCTTGCGCTTCTTTTAAAATTACCCTGTCTGCGTAGGGGGTAAATACATTACATTAGATGTTGCAAGATGAGTGCTTATACTGGGGAGATATATTTTGTTTCTTTTTAACATGTATATGCCTCTATTCTTGGGGAAGCTCTTGGGACAGCATTGCTTAATCCTAGTGAAATAGGTTGTTGGATTTATTTATCCCCTTCAGCGACATCCTTCTCTCCAGCTCAGGTTCGCAAGTGCATCTGTTTTCCTCCTTTTATGCAGAGTCAAACTGTATGTCCTTTGAGTTTCCTCTGTCCTTAGGGAATAGCTGTGTTTTCTGGTTACTCTGGACACTCGCAAATTCCATCGTTTGAACAGGGGTATATTTTTTTTACCCTTATCTGGGCTTCAAATAACAGGGAAAGTATTTTAGAAAGAAAATCTTCATTCCCACTGAAACATGCAATTCAACATCTGTTTAAAGAAAGTCTCCAGATGTTTGGTACAGGGAGCTATGGCTTCAAATTGCAATCACATGATGCAACATGGGAGAGAGGATCTCACTTCCAGAGACAACTCCTTCTCATTCGGTCTAATTCCATCCTGTGCTGGCAATGCAGAGGAAGCATCACCCCAGGCCTGACTGCAGATACTTGCCCTCTGGCCTTCAGGCAATGGGCCTTGCAGGAGTGGAATATCTCCTGCCTGCAGGATTTTTACACTGTCTGCCATTCATGCTGTGCTCTCTCTCCTGTATCTGCACATGCTTTCCAATGAAGATGGCTATAAAAAAACCACAGCTGCTCTTCTGATGAAATTTTGCTAATGTGATGTCTTTCTCTGTTTTATTGCTGGTGATAATAATGAGTCATTTTTTGGGGCACTGATATTGGAACTACCTTTTTCTGAAGGTAAGGAACTGCTTATTTGAGTTTTTTAAATTGTTTTGGTCAGACTAAACCACTGATCTTTTTATAAAGCTTTTATGTAGATTATTACCAACAACATTAGCATATTAATTATTCCTTTGTGAATTATTAAAATGTTAATTTGCCACATACTGCTAATTAAAGAGGGCACAGCTTTATAACTAGGCAGATACTATAGTCCCATATCCAACTGAGTTTTCTGTTACCTGACAAATGCATCAGCTTTCATTACTTTTTTGATGCTAAGCTGAAAGGACTACCTGCCTTGACTCACCAGCACATAGTGGCTTGCCATACATAGCTTGGCATCCTCAGTATTACTTCTGGTTTGCCCAAATAAGTATGGGGTCCTGGATATCACTATGTTCTCTAATGTCACTCTTTCCAGTTACAGTTTGATCTGCAGTTGTGGGGCCAGGGAAAGCCTTCTGGTTATCTTATTTGGGCCCTCAATTAGGGTATTAGTCATTTCAGACAGGCCAATCCTGGATTTGATTTCTGTGTCATGTTACATCCCAGTGCACTTGTTTCCAGCTCAAAAGTCAGTTTCAGTTTTAGTGTGTCAGGCTCCAGTTTCATTTATAAATGCTTATCAGTGAACTTGTATGAAGAACCACTACTGCCATGATGAGGCTGCAGTGAACTGGCATGGCCAAACCTCCCTTTTACTTTCCTGTTGAGAATGTGCTTCAATATTTGGCAGGACAAGGCAGAACTGCTGGCAGCCTACTGGGCTCCATGCTTCAGAAGAGGGAAATTTTCTCACGCTGTATCTTGCAATTCCCTAAGTGATGTTTCCAGACCTGTGCTGATCAGAAGGCTAATATCACACCAGAAAGGAGACCCAAGTTCAGGACTGGGACTTGGGTTCAGTGTGCACGTATAGCACAGTGTTCAGGGACTCCTTGTTCTTGCGCTTCTAGCTGATAGGTGCAGAGAATCCACACCTACTTCTGATCTGACTCCACATTTCACTAACTCTTACGGCAGTTTGGGACGAATGCGTCTTCCTAAGATTTCTTGGTTAACCACTCTACATATCCAACTCATTTTCCAAACCAGTTAACTTTGTGTAGAAAAAACCCAAACTGCTGTGACTCCTTTCTGTAACATATATTGTAGGAGATGGCAAGTCCAATTAGCAGCTCCATTTAGCAGTAGCTTGGACTGCATAACCAGGTGCACCTTTAGGATATATCTAACACTATTAGAGATGTACCTATGAAAGGAGTGATGTACTGGATTGTACTAGATTGAAAAGTCTCTGGAACAGTATATTCTGCACAGGAATGAAAACTATACTGTGCTAAACCAACTGGTGAAACACAAGAAGAAGCTATTCCTTCTTACTCAAAATCTCAAACCCTGATTAATCAGACTGCAGAGGCAGGCATATGTTAGAAGGTCTCTTAAACATTCTTTGTCTCAATGTGCAAAAGATGGACTGTTCAGATAGAGAAATACCATTAATGGGATCCATGAAAGAAGAAAAAGTACTCATGAGAAGAGAATGTCACCGAGTGTGTAGACTAGAACACCTGAAGTCTGCAGAACAGAAATAAATAGGCCATTTGGCTTCCTGATCTTGGCCAGATAAATTTTTTCATAGAATCATACAACATTTAGGTTGGAAAAGACCTTTAAGATCACTGAGACCAACCATTAACCTAGCATTGCCAAGTGCCAAGTCCACCACTAAACCATGTCCCTAAGTGACACATCTACATGTCTTTTAAATTCCTCTAGGGATGGTGACCCCACTATTACCCTGGGCAGTCTGTTCCAGTGCCTGACAACCCTTTCAGTGAAGAAATTTTTCCTAATGTCCAACATAAACTGCCCCTGATGCAACTTGAGGCCATTTCCTCTCATCCTATTGCTTGTTACATGGGAGAAGAGAACAGCCCCCACCTTGCTAACACCTCCTTTCAAAGTAGTTGTAAAGAGTGAGAAGGTCTCCCCTGAGCCTCCTTTTCTCCAGCATAAACAAACCCAGTTCCTTCATCTGTTCCTCATCAAACCTGTGCTCTAGTCCCTTTGAAAGCTTCATTGTCCTTCTTTGAACATGCTCCAGCCCCTCAATGTCTTTCTTGGAGTGAGAGGCCCAAAACTAAACACAGTTCAAGGTACAGCTTCCCCAGTGCCAAGTACAGGGGGACAATCACTGCCCTAGTCCTGCTGGCCACGCTATTTCTGATACACACTGGGATGCTGTTGGCCTTCTTGGTCACCTGGGCACACTGCTGGCTCATGTTCAGCTGCTTCTCGATCAACAGCCCCACGTCCTTTTCCCCTGGGCAGCTTTCCAGCTGCTCCTCCACAATCCTGTAGCATTGCCTGGGGTTGTTGTGACTGACATGCAGGACTGGGAATTTGGCCTTGTTGAACTTCATCGCACTGTCCTTGGCCCATCAATCCAGCCAGTCCAGATCCCTCTGTAGAGTCTTTCTACCCTTTAGCAGACTGATACATCCACCTAACTTGGTGCTGTCTGCAGACTTACTAAGGGTGCACTTGATCACCTCATCCAGATCATTGATAAAGATACTATAGAGACCTGGCCTCAATACTCTGCCCTGGGAATCACCACTTGTGACCAGCCACCAACTGGATTTAACTCCATTCACCACAACTCTGTGGGCTTGGCCATCCAGGATTTTTTTACCCAGCAAAGAGTACACCCATCCAAGTCAAGAGCAGCCAGTCTCTTCAGGAGGATTCTGTGGGAAATGGTGTCAAAGGCTTTACTAAAGTCTAGGTAGGCAACATCCTCAGCCTTTCCCTCACCTTGTCATAGAAGGAGATCAGGTTAGTCAGGCAGGACCTGCCTTTCATAAATCCATGCTGACTGTACCTGATCACCTGGTTGTCCTGTATGTTCTGTGTGAAGACACTCAAGATGATCTGCTCCATAACCTTCCCCAGCACTGAGGTCAGACTGACAGTCCTGTAGTTCCTCTGATCCTCCTTCTGGTCATTCTTGTAGATGGACATCACATTTGCTAACTTCCAGTCAACTGGGACATCCCCAGTTAGCCAGGACTTCTGATACATGATGGGAACTGTCTCAGTGAGCACTTCTACCAGCTCTATCAGTACCCTTGGGTGGATTCCTCATAGACTTGTGTGCATCCAAGCAGTGTAGTAGGTCACTGACCATTTCCTCTGAGATTATGGGGGCTTCATTCTGCTCCTCATCCCTGTCTTCCATCTTAGGGGACTGGGTACCCTAAGAAAAACTGGTCTTACTTACTATTAAAGACTGAGGCAAAGGTGGCATTCAGTACCTCAGCCTTTTCCTTAGCCTTTGTCATTACATTTCCCTCCATATCCAAAATTTTCCCTCTCTTTACCCAAGGTAATGTGAACTTGTATATAGACTTGCTGGGACCCTCCGATGATGACTACTGTAAAAAGTCCAAGGCACTGTCAGACTGGGAATTATCTAAATCATTGGGAATTAACTGAAGAAGATAAAGCTATTAAACACTCCATAACCTAGTTGTTTAAAAGGAAATCAGGAGAGATAAGTATTAATGGATTTTTTTTTTTTTAGAAGATAGGAGTGAAGAAATTAAATATTGCTAATACAACTTTTATCCCTTAAATACAAAAAATAATGTGCCCAGAAAAAGAAGAATCCCTTTTTCTTAGAAATAAAATCGCAACAATTGCTAGAAAAAAGTCCCCCATGCATTTTGTGCTCCTATAATTTCTAACAGAACTTGAAAACATGGTTTGAACAAAACTGTAGTTTTGGTAAAGATGCAATAATTGCAAATTCAGGCCAATGTTACATATTCAATGGAAAGATGTCCATATTTAATAGCATGAACATGTTGCTTTGGAGTATAGATTTGTTTAGCTAAAGTGTGAAGAACACTTTTTCTATTGGTCAAACACAGGTGATTTGATAAGAGCAATGGAAAAAACAGACATGCACACATAGTTCCCATAAAATTTCAGTAGGTTGGCTCTACCTAGAGGAGGATTGAATGAGCAGAATCATATTTGAGCTAATCTATGAAATAAGAGATATATATATATATATAAGAGAAATAATTTTTAGAAATCACCACAACAGTATTTAAGGTCCCAACTCCCTTAAAAGCTCCATCAGATAAACTGCATTGAACAAATCGAGCAAGCAGAATCCCCCTGGCTTCAGTACTGCTGCACCTGCTAAAGCAAATGCAATCCTAAAGCAGATCGACCACAGTACATGTTCACTTTAAATCAATGTTCTTTCCCAGATCTTCTTTTGGCTGTAATCAGTATTGCACTCACACCATAGAGTTATACCATTCCTACACCAGCCATACAATTTGAAACGACATAGAGAATCCTTATTAACACCTTATGGGCAAGAGAACTGTAGTTCTTTGTTTAAGCCATTTATCCGAGTATCACA
>VWZY01003720.1:476847-504818 GCA_013399075.1 Chloroceryle aenea | reverse complement strand
GATGAGGAGGCTGAGGGGAGGCCTTCTTGCTCTCTACAACTACCCAAAAGGAGGTTGGAGTGAGGAGGGGTCAGCCTCTTCTCCCTGGTGATATGTGACAGGACCAGAGGGAATGGATGCAATCTGCGCCAGAAGAGGTTTAGGCTGGATGTAGGAAACATTTCTTCCCCAAAAGGGCTATCAAACATTGGGATGGTTTTCCCAGGTCAGTGGTGGAGTCACCATCCCCAGAGGTATTTAAATGGCGTGTAGACCTGGTGATCAGGGACATGGTTTAGTGGCGAGCTTGCAGTGTTGGGTTGAAGGTTGGACTGGACGATCTTGAAGGTCTCTTCCAGCCAAAGACATTCTGTGATTGTGTGGATGTGTACATTGCTTAAAGCAAGGGGGCTGTGGAGTCTCCACCTCTGGACGTGCTGGAGAGAGGCAAGAGAGGATTATTTCACCCACATGAAATGTGTCCCTAGCAGGGTGAAATGCAGAATCAGGTCACGTCCATAAGTATTTCCTAGGCCGACTGCAATGCCATGCAGGCACATGTGCTGTTCTGGCAGTTAAAGATCTGGCTGGGAATAAAAGTGACCCTGCACTAAACAGATGTCACTGCTCCCAAGCAGCAGAGCCCCTTACAAAGCAGAGCATATTAGATTAGCTCAGCTTTACAGTTTCTTTTCAGTTCTCTGCAGGGACACTTTTGCAGCAGTGCAAGGAAAATATTTTCATTACAGGGTTTGACATCCATATTGGCCTAAGTCAAATAATACCATCTAAGCCAAATGATAACCTGAGTTTTCATATGTAGGTAGCCAGCATATCATTATACTAGAGAGAGATGTACACAGGAGTAAAATTGTGACAGCAGCTCTGACTACAAAATTATCTGTAGTTTTGGGACTATGTTCAAAGAAAAACCTCATGGATTATCACACGGTTCCTATGTTAAAAAGCAAAGGAAGTATCATTTGTATTGTGCCGCTTTCAGTTTCTCTAGCAAGCAGAGTTCAAAGCAGGAGGTTTTCATTAGCTGGGAGCTAATTTTGCATAATTTCAACATTGGGTTCATGATAAAAAAAATACAGATAAACATGGATTTCCAAAGGAGCACTTAACCCAAAATAACACACAGAAAGGGAGAATCCAAGCAAGCAATGTACATAATAGTATCTTTCTCACCATTGGGATGCACCACTTGAAAATGTGAGGGGAATAGAGGATGATGTTGCATCAATTGTACTTTCACCTAAATCCTTCCCTTTGAATATTTTCTGTTAGTTTTAAGACCCCATCTGATTTCTTGTAGACTTGAATATACTAGGGAATGTTTTCCAGAATGAAGCACAAAGGACAGATGAAAATCTAACTGGCATTTTCAAGGTAATACATTTTAGTTCAGAGAATATGGATGTGTAAAAATAGAAAAAGATATGCATTTCATTTCCAGTAGCCAAATGTCAGCAAACAACTAAGAAGGGCAGGATGCAATAGAGTCCTGGAATGAGACCCTTTGAAAGCAGGTGTAACACAGTGAGTAAGGGGTTGTATCTTGTAGGGATTAGTACTAGAGCATGGTATTGTGAAACATACCCTAAATTTGGTCTTGGGTTTTTTTTTGGATTTAGGAGAATCCAATGCTTCAGCATTAGGAGAATTTTATTCAAATTACTACAATGTAGTAATTTCATGGTTCTATTTTGCACCCTGCTATTTTGCGTATGTGTTTAAATTGCATAAATAAAACCAATGAGAGAACAGTGGATTCAATGAAAAAATAAATAATTAAAAAGCCGCAACTGTATTTGAAAAAAGCCAGGAGAGAGCTTTAATAAACACGCTTCCAGGGAGCAACTACCATGCACATTCTTGTGTGGGAGCTGAGCCCAGAAGATGTCCTTTGGTTTTGCCCTTGAAAATAGGGAGTTAAGGGAAGGAAATTTCAATTAACTAGAAAGTAGAAGGACAAGTTTCTAGAAAATTATTCTGAGAGTTATAAAAATAGATCCTTATTTTTCTCTTTATTACTAGACACTGGCTGCATTGATGGGGACATATAATATTAACCAGGAACACAAATCTCTGATAAAACAACACAGAAATCCAGAGCAAATCAACTGAACAATTCTTGCTAAAATTAAGGAGGTTAAGGGAAGGAATTCAAAAAGTTAAGCCAGCTTGTTTTGCCTTTCTCAATAAAACATTTTATTTTAGCCCCTTCATATTTTCATGTGTGTATAATATACTTTAACATAAATTGAGAAAATGGGTCTATTACTAGTGTAATAACCCCAAAACTCACAGAACATATTTCATACAGAAGGCCTTCCTCAACCACAAAATGGTGGTTTTTTTTTCCCTCTTTCATTTTAAAGCCAAAAAAACCAAACTAAATCAAACCAAACCAAACCAACAAAAAAAAAAATCAGCCACAACCAAAAAAACACAACCAACCAACAAGAAACTCCAAGAGAATTGTTTTCCACATCAGTTTTTTCGGTTCAGCTATCAATTCCACCAATCCATGGCCCTCCCCCTCTGAGGCCCCCACCCTAAATTTCCTTGCTCTACTCCACTTATGAACTTTCCTTTTCTAAAAAAAACAAAGAGGGGAAATAAGATGAGAAGTTGAAAATGCATGCAAAATAACCCTTCCTATTTGACTAATGAAAACATTCACACTCAAAATCCTGGAATTGATCAGCATATCAATTTGTTCCTGACACTGAGGTTAGTATCTGAAACAATGGTACCTCCCCCACTTGCTTGTGATTCAAATCAAAGCATGTGTCATACCTTCACCTGCTTGGGCTGAAAAGGATGAGCAACAGCAGTCTTATGAGTCAGTGCCTTCCCTGGAGAGCCTTCAGCTGTAGCATTAGAAATGTAGTAGTTTTCTTAATTCAATCTCATGAGTATTTGTCTTCAGCCACTAATGATGATACAACGAGTCATTCCTTTTATATTTTAGGAAATACATCTTTCACATCATCAGTGGAGTCAGCTGGCAGGGAGTAGAATTTGACCAGTCTGGTATTCACCAGGATCTATTGCCTCCTAGTTTCAGATCCTTAGCTACATGGCTGGTTTGGTTCAGTGAGCTGAGAGCAATTTGTCTGGCTGCTGTTATTAATATGGCATTGTGGTAAGTTTGTATTCATAACCTGGTAAATCACTGGTGCCTGGACAAAGGACGTGCTACTTCTGCTGTTCCGAGTATTTCCATGGCACTATGCAGTTTGTGTGGCAGCGGCTGAAATCCAGCAGTGGGGTGCTCCTAAGAGTACAGCTTGCTACCCAGGCTAAGCTACCTCTCTGGCAGCACTAGCTATGTTGTCCTCGTGGCTTCTGCCATGTAAATTCTTACAAGTTAAGGTGCCTGCACACATCTACAAGCTAGCTCCACTGACAGAAATCAGCAAAATAAAAACCTGCTGGTATAAGTCAGAATGTTCTTATTATTTTCACCAATACTGATGGAGTTAACATTAGTTTGCACTAACTGCAAAACTGGCCTTCAACATATAATTGATGACACATAGCAGCTGCTGGAGAGGAACAATAGATAAGTCCTCCCCACCCCCCTTCTTTATGAAGAAGCTCCATTCTTTAAAGCACTCGACAGATAGAGATGACTCCAAAGACATCAATGCACATCATGTTTTAAGATCTCAGATATTCCAGTGGTAGGTGACAATTTTATTTTAGCTTCAGCTGTCAGCATTAGCTAATTCTAATGCTAAGTAACGCTCCTTCACTTGCATTCCTTGGGTATAAGAAATGGGATGTTTCACACCAGTCTGTGCTACTTTTTGTTATTTGTGCTCTCAAGTAATTCTCAAGGTACACTTTGTATTTAAAAGGCTTTTCTACATATCTAAGGGGTAAGAGTGTGTTCCTCTTCAAAACAGGTTTGTTTTATTCCCATGATTCGTGCAAGTGAAAGAGCAGAACTAACAGCAAATAGCTTCATCCAGCTCAACTTGTTATATAATATTAAAAGTTTGTTAGTTATTTCCTCCCTGCAAACTTACTCCAAAAAGTTAGACAAAAGTTTACAGAAGATAAGTATTTATATCAGTAGCAAAGCACACAGAAGTCAAGGTTCTTTCTGTCTGCTGTAAATGTCATCTCCAAGAGCTATAAGAGATGATTTTGAGAGATGTCTGGCACTCTAGAATCAGAAACTAATGCTAGGGTGACTTTTTGGAGACACCATCCTCAAACATTTCCTTTCCACAACCCATTTACAATGACAAAATAGACAGCAAATCCTTTCATTTCAACAACTTCTGGCTTCAGCACTGCTATCTCAGCAGGATGTGAAGGCAAGATAAAAAAGCCAGCAGTGACTTTGCTTGTAGATGGGGCAAAGAAATTTTTCATGAAAACAGCTTTCATTTTATCCTTAAGATGAAGTTCAGTGCAGCACGGTCAGGTCCCAAGCTATTACATGTGTAAGTAAACATCTCAGAGGTTAATATACAGCTAAGAAAATCTGTGTGGAGGAAGTGTTTGTTTGTTTTTTTCTCCTAATTTTATACCTGTTTTTCAGCTGATAAGAAGGATACAGGAGTGTACCTCTACAGACACATGGCACAGGCTGGGCTTCTGCTCCAAAAAGTGGAAGATTTCCCTGTGATTAGATCCTCAGGAGGGAAAGCCAAAGAAGATGCAAGTTTGAAGTTTTGTAAGACCTGTTACTACATTTTCCTGGCCCATCCAGAAAAAAACAGGTTGCAGAAAACAGCACTAGCACTAAAGTAATGCAGAGCAACAGAGAACTGGCCCAGCCTTTCCCAAAGTAATACAAAATAGTTCAAACAAGAGCCTAACATTAAAAACCATGTTTCAACAGAGTTAAGTTTCAGAAAACAAGTTTGAGATTAGATAAGCAAATGCCCAGCTCTTGATAGCTGAAGGTCAAAATCTCAAAGACTCGGGGGTTGAGCACTTGGTGAAAAAACAGCTCTGCTGTGCACATTCAACTCGGAGCCCAGCAGAAGAGGCAGCAGCACTGGCTGGATTGGCTTCCTATGAGCAGCTCCTGCTGAACAGCCCAAGGAAGCAGAATCTATTATAGGGGGAATAAGAGTGGTACAGAGAGGTGAGCAAAGTCTACCTCCTGCCACCCTCTGGCAGGCAGCTCATGGTGATCCCCTGAATCCCAGTATCAGTGCAGCATCCAGAAGACAGTTGTTGAGGATTTTGCAGGGTATCTGCAGTGCCAGTGCACTTTGCTCAGGACTTTATATTCAAGGCATAGAAAGGGCAGACTGACCACCATTTTCTGTCCCTTTTTTCCCCTCTGAGGAGAGCTAACTGCATCAGAAAGGGACACAGTTCATTTCCACTGGGCCAACCATGAGCAACGGTGTGTATTTGGAAAGGGATTTCAGATACGCTCTAGAAGTGAAGATGACCCTGCCTACTGTGCTGTGGAATGTGTGGGCGCTACCTCTGAAAAGCCCATCTGTAAACGTGGCAGCCTGTGTCAACCTCCTCACTCCTCCGTGTCACAGCAGAACCACCATAAGGATGGCAATTAGTTCAGGATATGTTTTGCTTCACACAAGTTTAAGGGTATTTACTTTATATCAAAATACTTTGTAACAATATTTATTCAAGACCAACCTATCTGTACCAAAAATGATCTGGGGACATGGAGATAGAGATGAAGCGCTCTGTTCTCAGAGACATATGTCTGAAGAGTTACAGAAGCATTTTTATGGATCACCAGAGGGGAGGTCTTAGGCATTTTTGATCTGCAAAGACTCATCTACCTACCAAAGAGAAATATTTTTATGCATGTATCTGAACACTGACTACAGAGTTGGAGAAATCTGACAGACATGCTGCCAGTATCTTCCCTGTGTCATTAAATGTTCAAGAAAACCACTCTTCATCTGTTTCTACATATCGATAGGAAACGTGGTTTTGTCACCGAGTTCGTTACCAAAAATTACTTCTTGTTTCAAACAGAATAGGTTATTACATGATGGTGTTGCAGATATCTCTGCTACAAGCTTTGTCATGTTTGTTTGAGCATTCAGAGCTAGTTCTCAGTTTGAGAGCTGTAGTTACTTGCACTAATTATTAACACAGTTACTAATTAATCAACATACACAAATTGCTGCATCTTGAGTCCTTTAAGAGGAACAGAAGAAAGGAGGTAGCGGTTATTTTTGTATCACAGTGGCTCAGCTGTATTTCTCTACCTGCTGAGCAGTTTCTATTTACCAGAAAGCATTCACACCTTTTCTTTTCAATGGTAGACCACAGAAAGTGCTCTTTCAGTTGAGCACACTGCAAATTTTCAATGTAAGCTTTAGAGAGGGTATTTAAGAGTCACACACCTAAAATGCATGGCATTGAATACTTGAAAAAGAGAGGTTTCTATGTGTGTCAAAACACAAACTGTTCAGCTCACAACGGTTGGCATCAAAGCAAGAACCTAGGTTTTACTGATCTATTGCTTCTACCTGGAAAAAGAAATACTAAAAGAAATTTGAAGAGGATCAGCAATGTGGAAAAAACAAATTTGCCAGTGTGGACACCCTGCAGTAGCTCAAGGGAGAGAGACACAGCCTTGTCTGAAGAAAAGTTTTGATACATGAGAATGAATTTGAACAATAACAGGGACAACGATGCTTTACTGCTGTGACTTCCAAAATCTGGAGAAATACATAGGGGAGGCATGTGACAGGGGACAGGGCTGGAGACACATGCCTGGGAGGTGGTTGACTGTGCTGAGGAGGACCCTAGAAGGACTGCAGCCCATGAAGGACCCACACCAGGTAAAGGAGTGGTATGGATCATCAGAGGAAAACTGCTGTGCACCAACCCCCCATGTCACCTGTCACCTCACCCAAGAGACAGGGAGGGACTGAGTGAAACATGCAGTGAAAAGAAGGGAAGTGGGGACTAGGAACCAGAGGGGAGAAGTATTGGACTGAAGTTGAGCCTGGGGATGGCTGAGTAAAGGCATTTCCCTCAGTGTTTGTTTTATCACTTGGTATTTTATTTTTCTCTCAATAGCCAAATCAGTTATTAAAAGTTTATGTTAACTGACAATTTATTAAATTAAATTCTCTGATTGAAGACTGCTTTGCCTTTGACAAGAGGTCTTCATTTGCTTGGCATTTTCATGCAGCTATGGGCTGCTTTTTTTGCCACTCACCAAAATGTGCTGCTAGGGGGATATTTCTTCTTTAGCATAGGGATGTTCAGCACGCAACACACAGTGACCATGGAAGGGGTCTGCAGGGCTACAACAAGGTGCTGCTACTCTTGGCCATTGCCTCTTCTGAAGACACCTCTACTGTTTCCCCATCATGGCAGAGACCATGGAAAAACCAGGACACGTGGAAAAGCCATCTGTGCTCTAGCCTGTTTCTGAAAACTGGGCATGAAAAGAGCTGCCACTATTGTAGCTTTTCATCAAGCCTTGTTCCTGGCCAGCAGCAAACAGGGACTCAGCTGTACATAAACACCAGCTTAGATGGATGCACCACCCACACCTCGTCTGGGTGCGTTTAGGAAATCCAGCCTTCTCAAGAAGTGTCCATGAACCGTGCAGTCAGAGTAAGATGCTAAGTGCATGTACAGCAATAGGACCCATTGCAGTCGATGACAAGTACCACCCTCGTAAAGCTGACAGTGACAAAACCCATCCCTAATGCATACGATAAGGCTCAAAGGAACTTTTGACTCCTGGGGGAAAAAAAAAAATACAGCTTTTGGTCCACATAGAAAACTCTATCTTCTTGTATTCATAAATCATTTTATAACTCAAGAGAAACTAATACCTGCATAACGAAAGGATTTAAGTGTTCCTTATGGGATAATCATCATTTTGATATTTGCAATCTAGGCAAAGTGTTAGGCCACTGGCTTGAGGGTCAGAAAAATAACAGCAGTATTTCTTAAACTAGTTTTGAAATCTTCAAGTGTTTTGTGCAACAGGAAGACCTGGCTCCAGGAACAAGGAAATGCCAGCAGCCTCCCCATCAGCACAGGAGGAGGCCTCTACTCAAGAAACATTCAAGTTTTTTGGGTGGGACCAGGGTTCACAGGTACAGAGAATAACAGCTACATGGGGCATACCTTCCTATTTTGTCATTAACACCTAAACATTGACTTAAAACTGAAGCTGTATTGTTCTGAATTAACTATTACATGAATGTTTAAAAAATCCCGAAGGCTGGAATACACTGATGTCCATAAACAGTTCTCCATTATCTGACATCGAGTTCCATTTCCAAGATTTGCTGATGGTACTGAGCTATTCTGGGTGTACTCCAGAGGGAACCGAAGAAAGGTGGAAAACCAGGCAACACGTTGTCAGATTAAATATATGCAATTTGATCTGTTTCCAAATGCTGCTAGGTACTGAATTGAGTACATCAATTCAGAAAAGACACCGATGCATTTTAATAGACAATTTAGTGACAATCTCTGGACAATCTGTCAGTAGGCAGAAACAAACAAAAAATCTAAAAGGAAACAAAATGTTATAGACTAAGACAGAAAAGCATTCTACTCATATCTAGCTCGTCATTTAAATTACGTTTACTTTCTTGGGAGAGATATAGCTGAGGCAGAATTTGAAGTTATTGCAAGAGAACTGTGTGAGTTCCACAGGATTTTGTGATGATTTAGATCGTCTTTTTAAAAGGGGTCCACGCCAGTAGCTATTATATGTGGCTTTAAGTACTGACCATATAAAATAATGGTCTTCTTTGGGAGGGGTAGCTGTCAGCACATAACAGGCGAATTTCAAAGAAATCAAATGATCTGAGTAGCTGCAGTAGACTTTATGCCCTCACCCAGCAAAGCACTGAACTGTAGTCCTCTCTATCTTCAGAGAAAGGTAAAGGACCAGTGCTGCCTCCTAAGTTTCTAACACTAAGCCCTGTAAGTCTCAGAAGGGTTCAGAGGGCCCAGGATGCTGAGAAGATATGTGGGTAAGGTACTTTTAGAGAGAAATTTACTTTGTCATTTCTCACCCACAAAGGTAATGGCCACGGAAAAGCTTCAGCCATCTGCCTGGTAAGTTCATAGTCCTTAAGGGAGATACGTCAAAGGCTTATGACTCTTTAGGGTGGGTCCCATTTAACAGATGAGTGACCTGGAAAAGATGAACAACATACTCACAATATTTACAGATGCTGATTAATTAGAAAATGAGGCAAATATGCAGGCGAAAGACAGAAAGAAAATTAGGTAATGGTGTGGTGAGGCACACACATACAGTCAATGCATATATATGTTTGTGCACACCTGCTTCCAAACATAACTGAAGGAAATTATTTTCTAAATTACAGGTTTTATTGACATTTAATTCACTGTGTTGAATGGATGAATGAAAATACTTTTCCATCAAATGCAGCCATCTAACGTCTTTTACTGCTGTGAGCAGTTCTGTTGATTAGTTGCTTGTTTCCACAAAGGTAATTTCAAACCAGATTCCTGATGAATTTGTTTACTCCTATCTTCTGTTTTAGCCTTTATATACCCGTGTTGTGAAGGCAACATATGAAAGAATTTCAGGTAAATTTCAAACAGAAAAAGGTAGAAGTACAAATGAGCATATTAAAGACTATTAACTTTTACTTGAGAAAACAAAACCTCCATTTAAGACATGTCCTGGAGATGACCTTGTGGTGAGAAGAGGAGGTGAAAGGGTGTGATTGCTTCACGTGAACAGCACTTGCAGTGACAGTCAGGGAGCTGGCTCTCTCTGGTAGACAAACACACCCAATGCTTTCAAGTCCTTTCCCCCTGACTAGCTTCAAGATGGGGCTGCCCAGCTGGATATGATAGCAGGGAATGTCAGCTGAGGTGTGAACACCTTCCCAGCTCCTTGAAGCTGGCAGGAAAGCTCTTTTCTTTGCAATTACTCTGTAACCTGTGAAAGAAAAGTTTTTAATCTTTCACTTCTGAACACCAGGAGTGTGTTGTTTGCAGTCAGCACAGGGTCAAACCACTGAAATATTTCTTGCTTTCTCATTTCCTTCCTTTGGAAAAACAGCTCTGACCCTTTTCACATACTGCTTGAAAAATCCTTCCCCAACTGACCTGCAGCTGGGTCATGCTCAGTCATGGCACAGAAGTGTGCTGTGCTGTGCTTCCTGGCATAAGAAACATCCCTGCCCACGGCCAGGGGTCCCCCAGGTAGGCGTGAGAGAGGGCTGGCCACACTGGGCTGACCTGCCAGCATGTATGAGCATGTTGTCTTCTAATGAGAACAAGGTTCATCAGCATTCACAGGGTTTGGGCATATCAGTAGGAGATGAAGAGATGGAAACCAAAGGACCAAGTATTGTGTTGAGCACATGAATGCTGAGAGAGGTGACCACCCACTCCAATACTGCCTGCAAGTCTTGCCCTCACAGCAATTTAACCGGACACCTACCCCTGGCCTCCATGCAGCCTCTGCTTCAGGTAGTCCCAGGCTCGATTAGCAGGTGTCAGGCACATCTGCACACGCACAAGGATGAGGTGACAGGGTCACCTGCAGACAACAGGGAGAAGTATCAGAAGCGCAGATCTGTGCTGTGCACTCACTGGGCCCACATCTTACACACTGATACACTGTACCAGGGAGGCTTTGGTAAGCTGAAAAAGTCCCACAGATTTGACTGGAAGCAGATTTTTAGTTTCTGAATATTAAAGGTAATTATGTTTGGGGGTGGAGTTTTTATCCTTTTTCAGATATTTCAATCTAGAGAGAGGAGGCTCTCTAAGGGAAACCAGCAAACTCTAAGCAGACAAATTCAGAATGGGTTGGACAAGTTGCTTTAAAGGATTTATTTTCTTTACATTTGTCTGCTTATAAACCCAGCCATGTATTTTAAGTTAGCATTGCCCTCTGTTAAGTCATCCCTCAGTTTATATGGGGCAAATGAATCACTCAGCCCCACTAGGACTGAACCAGAAACTCCTGGTAGCAGTACACGTGTTGCTGATCTCCTTCTTCTCCCTTGTTCCTCATCTGTGGGATGCTCTCCCAGTGCCCTCTCTGCAATGCACCTCCCGTGAGCAACAGGAAATGGAGGAGAAGGTGCAACTCTGAAATGAACTGGGTGACAAAGCCAGCTGACGTGGTACCCAGGGCAGAAGGTTGCACGGACAGTGAAGAAAACAATAAGGCTTTGCTGCACTCTGGTGTGGCCTGCCTGCAAGACTTGGGTCATACAACACGCTGGGTGGCCTATAACGTGTCCTTTCCTACGACACAGCCCTACTGTATTAGAAATGTAAGGAAGAGCCTGCAATTCCCCTAGCATCATTGCCACAAAAGAACATCTTGCCCTAATAAAGGTCATTCAGCCTTTTATTAAATGGCATGTACAGCTTTGTGAGAAAAGCTGCCAATTTGAGTAAGAAGCAGAATTAGCATCACTTTGTTAGCCTGTTTTTAAGGTACCACAGCTCCAAGGAACAAAAAGACGCATTAGTGGGGCAGTCTCATTGCTCCTTGGGTGTCAAATATCTTCAAGCTTCTTTCAAAAGCCAGCATAAAAACCCAAAACACAATCCATTAGCAAAGAGACCTCTGACAGCAACTGTGTCTCTCTCATAGTCTCAGACTGTGGCAGACAAAAGCCCCAACCTTTGCCCTGGCAACAGAAGTAATTGCAGAAAAGCCTTTGCATGCACCTATATCCAAAGCTTGTCCTCCTAGGTACCAGTGAGAGAAAGGACATGAAGTGAGCAGATAGATGTACACTCTGGGGAAGTGTTGCCTTAGCCATCTGGATTCACAGCTCTGCACCCACTGCTTTTGGGGGGGTGAGGTGCCTGCTCAGCTGCCCATCCAAACACCCAGCCAGACACCTGTCCAGAAAGCTGCTTGTGCAAGCTTCAGCCTTAGCTGCCTGCTGACCTTGATCCTTTACTGGTGGGATTAGCAAGCATACTGGCCACAGAGCAGGGCATGTCCCTCACCCCATCCACTGGAGTTCACAGCGTAGCCTCCTATTGCAAGGCTGCGCTCATCAGTGCGCTGGTGAGGAAGGAACATAGCAGCTGCCTGCTGGAAGGGAAAGGAAAGCGAGTGCTAAGTTTAAACCAAAGTGGCTGATCCCAAGTCCAGTAGCTCGTTTATGATACAGTGTCAGGATGTCTCACAGAAGGTCCTTCAGCACTGTATCTCTGACATGTTTGGATAACTCTGAGATCCTAGAGCCCAGATGCAGCAATTCATACCAACAAGAGGCAGTAAACAAGAGTGTATATCATGTATAGTACAGCACATGCTGGACAACAGCTGGCCAGATGCATAATTTTCCAGATGAATGTGGGAAAGGTTGTTCTTTGGGAGGACTTGACAAGCCCTGTTCATGAACCAGAGTCTTGCTTTACCTTCTAGAGCAGGCCACAAAGCCAGTGTCCAGGTCGTTTGCCTGACACCACCACTGGACTGGTTTGGGGTAAATCTGTCAGCATCCATCTCTGCCATTTCATTGTCCTACAGAACAGATAGCGACTTACCATGTCCTACAGCATTAGGGAACTGAAGTGGTGTTACCAGCTCTTTTTTTTTTTTATTTTTAAATTAAATCTTTTTAAAGACTTAGTAACAGAAATTGTGTTCTAAGTAATGAAAAATGACTGATCAAATGCAATATTCCTCCACAAGTATTAACTTAACCAGGCAAAGTCAGAGCACAGATCAAAACTGATGATTTTTGTACCTTTCCATTTGCAAATCTATACAAGTTATATGCAAATGTGAAATGCACAGGTCTATGCTATTTTCTGAGTCATAGAAAAAATGAATGTAATAGCTGGTACAAGGGAAGTTTAATGAATTTTCATTAAGCCCTTTGTATATTAATGACATGATGTACAGTCGGCGGCAAAAGGACAAGCTCTAGCATGCTGGAGAAAGCCCCCAGGACCTTTCAGAGAGGCAGGGTCCTCTGACACAGCCCCACCATTTCTCAGTGTAAATGCTGCAAGCTCCTTGCTTCTGCTAGATGAAGGCAGTCTGCAGTTGAGGTGCGCGCTTCATCAGATGACTGCTGAAACCAAATTTTTTCCTTGGAAAATATGCACACATTCCCACGGTCCCAGGAAACAGTGGGCTGCCAAACCAGATTGCCTCAGCTGACCTAGCAGAAAATAGTTATTAAAAAATCTGTAAGGCAAATTTGCCAAATTCTGCAAAGGTTAAAACCTCACAGCCTATCCCCACCTAACAAGTTGCACGGGCCCATAACTGCACCCCCACCAATGCTTGCTGGGTGAGCAGGAAAGATTATTTTACCCTCAGGTATTCCTGCAAAAGGTGACTGCAGTGGCTGGATACACAGCCCGTGGGCTGGTTCTGCAAGAAATCAGTGAATCTGCTCAGTATTTAAACCTGGTTGTCTCAAGGCTTTTGCTTGCTTCCTTCAGCATGAATGCTATTGTGCTTATGGTTTTACGAGTCAGGAGAAGAGGTGCATCTGGCTGCAGGCAAATTGAGAGGAGAAATAAAGGGCGCTCCTTCAAGCTTAGCTAAATGCCAGACTTTTTATGCAAAGGCGCAGCCTGCAGTATGCTAACTACACAGCTCTTAAAGGCACACAGAAATCAGACAGCAAAAAGCAGTAAAGAAGTTATATGGCTTGCCAGATAGCCTTAAAAATAAGAAAAAAAAGGGCTTAAAAGCAACTTTGCCTTGGAACAACATGGTAACTCTCCCTTACAGAGAGTTCTGAACATCTTGACTAACAGAATCATAAAGGGGCTATCAAGACCCACAACAAACATCTCTGCTTTTTTTCAATCCATTTGACTTTCAGAGAGCTGGGATTTCCCTGGGCACTTGCTGGGACACTGTTAGGAAGGCTTGGGTAGGATGTACTTTCAAGCTGACAAGTACAGGAGATTCTGGAGAGCAGTCTCAGACCACAAATAAGCAAAGGCTACAAACAAGCAAGTGAGAAGCCACATATTAGATCAGAAAGCCTCTGGAATCCTTTCCTTTCCTGAGAGCACAGCTTCCAGCCAAGTAGACCTTTGAGTTGAACCCATGACCACCTTTCTGATTAAAGCTGGCCTTTTGCAGAGTTTTCCAGAGGTTATTTTCTTGTTCTAGCCTTCCGTTTGAATACGTTAAGCCATCATATTAAGTGGCAGAGACTGCAGCAGAGCTGTAGAACTTGCTAAGAATCCCCTTTGATTATTCAGTGCTCCAAGGAAGGTTCTGCAATTACAGGTGACAAGGCAATTTGGCACAACAGGAGAGATTTACCACTTGGCAGTTCTCATGATTACAGGGGATCGAGCAGAGTGTCCAGCTCCTATCCCAGTACACAAAGTTACCTACCAAGCATTACAGGAGCAACAGCAGTCACTAAAGTCCTGAGGTATGACTGGCTGTAAGCTGAGCTGTAGGGGAACATGCCATCTTTCAGCCACCCTTCTTAACAGGGGAACAACACTCAGCTTTAAGTACCCAAATAATACACACAACAGAAATTGAGATTAAAGAACACAGTCCAAGAAAACCTCCCAGAGAAGATGTTTTCTCTGCCTGCATCCCTTTCTCCAGCAGTGGCACCTCTCATCCCAGGAATAAATTATCCACATATTTCTAAGCACTGAAGAAAACATAAGGGCTTTTTACATCTCTCCCAGCACTGCCTTCTTGATACAAGAGTTGTTTCCAATTAAAGCCAGCTTCCACCAGCATCTCTCACCCTCCTTGCTTGCAGCAGCTGATTTGGATACTGACTTCATGTTTTCACCTTAGTTGTTCCCTGGGCTGTGGGGGAGGAAAGGGAAAGGAAGAGAAAGTGAATGTAAGTGAATGTCAAGAACTTGCCTGAGATAAAATATTCAAATTTTACAGTGAGTAATACATGGAAACAAAAAATGTTTAACCAGCTACATCCAAGCCCAGTGCACTGGAACAGAGGATTGTACCAGCCTGGCTGGTAGCACCTTACAGAGGACCAAGTGAGGCAAAAAATTTTGCATCTCTTCTGTTAGTACCTAAATTTCTCTTTGCCAGTCCAACAGATGCAGGATACATACAGAAACAAAATAATCCTTAACAGTTCTGCTCCCCCAGCATAGGTGGCATTCTCATGCGAAATAAAACCCCGGGCAAACTTCTGCAGATGTTTCAGGACAGCCTCAGCTTGCGGTTAAGCTGTTCAGTGCTGCTGATCAGCAGCAACTACCCCAGAATACTTAATTGGGGTTTGCCTTCCAGCTGCCTTTTCACCTCTGTTCTATGTGTCATGTGTCCCCCCACCCCAAGCTTCCCTGTGGCCACAGCAACATCCCTAAAATTGCCTGGAGTACCAGCTCTTCCCTCCTTTCAAGCACCCTCTGCTCTAGGAAATAATCCTTTTAAGTAGTAAACATGCATGCTTCACACTTACAGCCACTTTATTCTCTGACCATTTCACAGCAGGCTGGTTTCTGACATCTAGCAGGTGCAATTGGCCCAACACATCCCCCTTGCCTTCCCCTGCCTGTTGCCAGCACTGATTGCTGCTGATTGGCTTCACCAGAGAGTAACACGGCAACACATCAGACTCAAAGCCTGGGTGTCTTTACCTGCTGGCAGCATTT
Source organism: Chloroceryle aenea (assembly GCA_013399075.1). Lineage (NCBI taxonomy): Eukaryota > Metazoa > Chordata > Aves > Coraciiformes > Cerylidae > Chloroceryle > Chloroceryle aenea. The sequence goes on along the minus strand of VWZY01003720.1, from coordinate 489,248 downwards.
CTTATCTACCCTCTCAGAAGCCTCTTCTGCCATTCACTGAGCTGACATCCCTGTCCTTGTGCAGGACGTAGCTCTGCTTGTTGCACCCTGGAGGATCTGGTCTCTCTTCTCTTTGGTCTTCTCTAGCCAGAGGGCTGGCTGGACTAAACCCCAGGAAGAGGAAGCCCCTTCACAACAGCTGCTGCACCAGCCTGAGCGCCAGCTGTAGTCAGGAAATGGGCATCCCTCTCAACCAGATGTGAAAACACTCATCTAAACACATATTGTAACCTGGGCAGTTTGAGCATCCATGGCTGCCATGCTGCTGTTGGAGATGGTCATCTCCCTGCTCTTTCTTACAAGTTACAGTTATTTCCTTTAGCATTATTCTAGTTTCAGGTACAAACTGCACAGAGGTTGAAAAGTAAGAAACCCTAAGGGGTTTTGTGAACTCCCCCATTTGCTACCATAGGATACACCACCCACCCATGCACACACCACCTGTCTCCAGCCACTGTGAACCTCTAGAAACCACTCCCCAGAAATCACAGGGGGCTAAAAAGGAGGGGAAAGAAAAAGGGGAAGGAGAGTGAACAAAAAGGCCATCACTTCCCTTATACAGGCTCCAGGGAACCTCTCAGCACTTGTAGAATCCCATGAACATGGACCTCTGCCCATGCACTCTTAGACAGTTAATTCAGATAATGGCCATGCCATGCCAGGCTGAAATTGCTGCTCTGGATTAACTCTCTTCATTGCATTTCTCTTTCAAATTGCTGTTTGCAAGTGTTCCAACAAGCTTTGCTTTCAGTGCTCTTATTACTGTTTAAGAAAACAACAGGCTGCCTCTGTGGCATCCAGAACTATACATACAGCTTGAAAGTATGATTTCATGTAATTTTGAAGCCCTTCAGTGCTTTCAGATTTAACTCATTTATGCAAGGAGATACAAATGTTATTGCAGGCCAGTGTATTTCCAGGCAGTGCTAATCATCATTAGCCTTTCTGATTACTGAGTAAACAACTTGCTTAAGTATTGATCATAAATCTGTGGTATCACTTGGATTTATTTTAGCCTTGCAGCTGCTACAAGTAGTCCTTACAATGGATTTGCTTTCCTATTGCTTGTCAGAAAATTGTACATGTGCTACTTCAGTATCCCAGGCTCAGATATTGCATTCCTCCCCTGGGGTCTACCAAACAAGAATTTCAAGAGGGCAGAAAATGAATTTCTAGCCCAAGGGAAAACATTTGATGAAGGAAGTTGCATTGTTAATAGTTTTCATGAAAAACAACATGAATGTGGGGATGAAAAAAATAATACTGGAGTAGTTTTAGCTCTAAGTGCCACTATGGGCCTGATAAGAGTTGTAGTTTGTCATTTTTGAGCCCAGTCTCTCCTGTATGCTGGGGGTCTCAGGCTCATGCAAGGCATGCCTCACTGTGTGTAGGGTAGGAGGGAGACTGATACTCCTCATAGGCAATGTCAAGCAAGGGAGGCTCTCTGCTAATACCTAAAATATAACTCAGAAAAATTTATGACATCTGGAATGATTAAAACAACTAGTGTTATTGGATGCATTCTTTTTCATAAGAAGTACTTTACTCCTGTGAACTGCAGGCATTTTCCACAAGGTCTATGAAAGTCTGATTTGTCCAACAGAAATGTTAATGGAAATCATTTAGGTCAGCTTTCATGATACCATCTTGTACTTTGAAAACAGCAAGCAAAGTTATCTTCCTGTTTTCTCCAGAAGGAATCAATGGCAGACAGGCCGGGTGGATCTCAGGGTTGGACAGCAAGTAATTTTTAATGCATGGAGCTGCTGCTTTGCTCATTGCTTCATCACCAGAAGGGGCAAAAGATGCATCAGTGCATTGAAGAGTCACTGCAGAGGGAATGCAACTGCTAAAATCCACTGGTACTGTTCTTGGATTCATTGTGAGTAGCAAACTGATATGTTAAAAAAAAAAAACATCCAAGCAGGGCCAAGAGATCTTACAGGAGCTCCTAGTGAGGCAGCATGCAGCTGAGGGAACCAGCTTCTCCAGCCTCCAAGGTAATAATGCCTTGATCCTTTTACAAGGAATTATTTTGTTTTAACTAAAGAATGCTGCAGGCTGCAAAGCAGAAGAAAATAGCCCCATTCATTCACAATAACTGTCTTCAGAAACCTTTTGCTTAGTGTCTGCAAATCAGAAGAGGTTAATGAAAATGGAGAAGAACTGCTTGCTTTGCTTCTCATCTCATCATGGTGGACTTCAGAACAGGCACAGCTACACGCTAAATGCTCCATTTCTGATCAAGACCAGAGAGAGCAGATCCCTTGTGCTTCTCCACCAGCAGTACTGCTAGTGCTTGCATCAGTCAGCTGTTGGGATATTTTCTCTGCCTGGCAAGCAGCAGCAGACATGTTCCAAGGAGCATGAGAGCCACCTTGGGAGTCACCTACTGAGCCAAAGCTGTAGCAGCATTACGACTCGGGATGGTTGGAAGTCTCAGGTGGTGAGAAGGACATGTCAAGCCATCTACTGCATGCTTCTACAAAGGACTGGATGAATGAAACAAGTTGAAGGTTTTTGGTGGTTTATTTTGTTGTTGTCATTAAATATGGGCAGAGCTCCAGGGTATTCAGGGAGGATGTCTTGTCCCTCCTCTTTCTTCAAACTATACACTTACCACTGATCCAAACATGCTTTCTCTGCCTCACTGGCACACACAGATGCTTCTCCCAAACCTTTGTGTCAGACTCCGTCTGTGCTCCAGATCACGTGTGCACCGAGAGTGGGGAAAAAGAGCAAACAACTTTCCTAGAATAAATTTGACCATAGAAACAAATTGCCATGAAATTAATTTTTTAGCAAAGCTTACTTTTTACTTTACAAATAAAAAACACACTGTAGAAACCTTTCCTTTAAAAACCTGATAGACTGACTGAAAAGGAACTGAAGTCATTGATCAGAAAGTAATCAGAATACCAAAATCTTGTTAAGTAACACATGTGACTGGTCATTTTAGATAATAAGTTTATCGCTGTCTAGGCCAATAAAAAATAAATCAGTTTGGTGTATCAGTTAATATTTTTTTTTTATATTCTCTCTTTATTCTGACAGGACACAAGGATAAACTTAGAAGTCTCTACTTAGTAATGAAAATGAAAGAAGCAGCATGGGACAGACAAAAGGTCTGCTACAGGCCACCTAACAAGGAACACTAGGTAAGCAGTTTCAATTTATTTTCTCCCTGCCCCTCCCTGTCTTTAGGTTTGTTTGATTTTTTAAGCTATTCATTGGAGACTTTGGTACCCTTTTCCTTTCCCAACATGAAGCTTTGAAACAGGCAAGAGGCTCAAAAAACTTATTGGGACACGATGGTAATGATTTTCTGGAAATTTAAAAGGAAAGAGGGAGTTTTGAAGGATGGATAGCTGTCTAAAGAAATGGTATTAAAAGCACACACACATGTTATGCCAGTGCGGAGGAAGCATAGCAGGAGAGCAACTTGGCTCTGTCAGGAGCTGTGCAACAGCCTCAAACCTGAGAAGAATAAGAAAGATACAAAATAGGGGAGTGTTTTTCAGAAGCGCGATAGAAGAGCATGAGTTTATAAGGGTAAAATCAAGGGCTAAAGACAGATAACAGACATGGAAAAATATGTAAATAAATATATTAACATGCCAATAATGATCACTTCTCAGTGGGAAGGAAGCAGCTGGCACTGAGGATCAGGCTGATTACTGCCACTTTGCTCCAATATTCACTGAAAAGTATCCAGGTAGGCTGCGGATGGGCAGTATAACAACAACCAGGGAAGGGGTGGAAGACCTAAGATAATACCAGAAAAGCAGCAAGCCAAAGAATAGTCTGGTAAGGTAGAAAATACCTAAGCTTATTTGACTGCCTAGACCTGAAGAAATGCATCCAGGGTGCTTGTCAGCCTGTGGGGAACATGTCAGAACCACTAGAAGTTTTAGCAGAGCATGTGGAGAAAGAATGGCACTGGATAATGGAAAAAGAGACAAGGAAGATATTCATCTTAAAAAAAAAAGTCAATGTCCAAGATTAATAGACCAAGTGGCTTCAATTTCAATTCCTAGGAAAGCACTGAAACAAATGATCTAATTATTTGTGAACATGCAGCATCCAACCAAGATACAAGCAAGCACCATCACCAACTCATTAAAAATGATCACGTCAAATCAATCTAGGTTTTAATCTATTGATTTACCGAGATGTACAATGTAAGAAAGGACTCTTTTGGGTTTATTAGGTTTTGTTATTTTTCTCCTTTTATTTTGTTTTTGAAGGGTTTTTTTTCCTGTTCCACATTCCAAGCCACTACGTTTAGAAAGGAGAAATAATTGATTGTCGTATGAAACAGACTGATCTTGAGGGTCTTAAGGAATACAGCAGTTTAATAACATGCCATGAAATGAGATCTCTCTAATGTTTATCTTTACTTATTTTGCATCTTTGTGTGTCCGGACCACACGAGCTGTCTCCCCATGGTGACTCTAGCCCTACAATGTATGTCTTTAAACTGCACAGAGAAAGATTTACATGGCACCCCGGGGTTAACAAATGCCAGATGAATGTAAATACACATTTCTGCGTGCACATGAAAGCGCACTGAAGTGGCATCCAGAGCTGTTTTAAAAATAATTATCTGCATTAGTCATGGGGTTGAGCAAGGAAAGCTTTTATAAAGGCAGAGTTGTCAGCCTCCATCCACACGCAGCAGAGTGTGGGGAGGTGCAGGCAGAGATCTAATCTATTAAACTAGTTGATGAATACTTTACACCACCTTAGCATGAAAAATTAAGCTGTGAACTATACAACACACGTGTCTTCTAATTTTATTAGGCAGGAGCTCTCAGCACAATCTTACACAGAAGGCATGAAAGCTTGGGGTGTAGCTTCCAAGAAGTCAGACTCTTTGCTGCACACTTAAACAAGGGAATTCAATGCCTACTGTCAATAGCACAGGTCTTCATACAAAAAAATAAAAATATGTTTTCAAGCTGTTGGATGTGAATACTCTACCTCCTCCTCCAAGTTCTTCCTGATGTTCTCTCAGAGATATGAAAATCTCCTTAGCTAAAAGCCATATCCACCACAAGAGAAATGCTGGGGTGGGGGAGGAAATGGTGTGTGTACTTCTATGAAGATACACATTATGGCTACAGAAAAACACTTTGCAAAAAAACCCTACACCCAAACAACCTTTGATGCCCATCCTAAAGGAAAACCATTAGCACAGATGAGTTGACTGAGTTCTCATGGGACACATCCAAAATGCCCCAAATCCCAACACAGGCCCACAAATCCAGGGGGCAGGAGTGGCAAGGTCACCAACGCCCTTAGGGACATTTGCCAGCCCTTGACCTCAATGACTCCTTTGCACCTTTTTTAAATTGTTCTTCATGGCAAGGGGTATCTCCGAGGATATGGGCACAGCACACCAACATCTGGGGCAGGGACCAGGTGTTTGCTGTGCTACGGTTGCTGAAGAGCCCCTTGGCACTGCAGCTGCCTGAGGAGGGACACATGGGCCTGGCAAAGTTCAGGTGAGAAGCAGGAGGCTGCGAGGCTTCAGGGATCCATGGCAGGAGAAACCTGATGGGTGGCTGCAGGTTTTTCAGTGTGAGGGAGAAGGGGGAAGGGGCCAGCTCACAGGCTGCGGTACCAGACTGGGAAAGCAAGGTGCAAGTAGCTGGTGACCTGAGTATGGGTCTTGGTCACAATAAGTGGTGGGGATATAAAAGAGGAGGTAAGAACATCTGGAAACTGTGGACCTGTGGTCCAGAAATCTGGCTACTTGCAAGTTATCAAGAGACAGAAAATAATCGGGTAGATTCCTCTCCTCTTAACCATCCCCATCATGTTACCTTTGCCCAATGCACCAAATTCCCCTCACCTAAATAAACCAATTGACAGCCAACAGCCGCTGAAAAAAAATACCAACAAACTGACCTCAGCTTTATAATTGCTCCACCTCCAATAAATAACAGAAAACTAATAAACCTTTTCAAAATCTCTAAATTATCCCCTTTTCCTTTAGCATCCACCTACAACACATGCACATAACTGGTGGCTGCATTGCAGACACCATCTGTTCCAGCACAACAGCAACTCACCCACTTCTACCCACTCAGCATGACCAGAATTTAACAGTGCCTGCATGCTGTGCGTGCAGGGGAGGCACATGTGTTGTGAGTGATGGAGGAGAGCAAACTAGGACAAGGAATGGACAGTCACTGCTAGAGGAGGAGCAGGGTGCAGCTTCTCTTTGTGAGAATGTCAAGTTGGCTACACTTAAGAAGGGGTAAAAAAATTCATCCTGGGAGAACCAAATGTTTCACTTTCTTGTGAACTGCTTGGTGCTGATGCAGCCACCCAACCCTATTGCTACCTTACCACCAGCTACATCTGGTAATACAATTGGTTTTAGTGTTAAATCTGTCTGTGCAGAACTCCACAGAATATTTTTCCACAATTAGGGCATCTCATGTAACACATGTAAGTCATTCTGGGAGCTAGCATCATCTCTGGCATGGAGAGAGGACAACAAGTTCAGTGCCCTGGTCTGACAGTTTTGCTCTGTGGCCGTAAGCACCACACAGTCTCTGCACCTAACCTTACCCACCTGGGGAACAGATATAAATAACTACATCACACATAACTGTAAATCAAACTTTGCTTGGCAACAAGACACTAAATGTTCACAGTGCCTTGTCCATTGGGGGCTACACAAAAATGTACTCTCTTTTTGCAAAATTTCAGCTACTGCTACTACCCTTCCCCCCACCCCGAAACAGGGAATACAAGGAAGGTAGATCCTTGCATTAGAAAAGTAGATTTATTTTTTTTTTGTTATGAATGTTTTAAAAAATCAGTGCAATTTCATCAAGATCCTGTTTCTATGAAGGAATAGGACCACCGTAAGAACAAGTTTTTGACCAGGGTTTAAATTCTCTTCCAGAAAGGGCTCTGCACTATGTGGGCTGCCTCTCAAGGCACATTGCCAGAGCCATACTTCCAGTTTCTATGACTTTCTCTTTCCTTGCTTGCTATACTTGGATAAATCCATGCTTCATGAAATACCATTCCCTTTACACATGGATGCTTCAGAATCTCTCAGTTCACATGGCTCAACTTCTGCTCATAAAATGTCTGCTGAAATTATTTCTGGCACTATTTCTATTACTGAGCAATTATTAAACCAGAGTACATTCACTTGTTTCCATATTTAGCCTGACTAGAAGGAGGATGCTGTACACCTGCTTCCTTGTATGCCATTGTTTGGCTGATTGTGCACCTATAAACTGTTTTGCCTCTGCTCTGAACTAGTTTGAAAGCCCTTTGGAAGTAGGATTACATTTGATAGCTATTCACACAGCAAGCACCTTTATTTTATCAGATGATAAACTTGAATAAGAGTTGGTTTGATTAAAGAAACGAGACAGGATACATAAGTCAATCTATTTAAATATATGCTGGATGCAATCACAGCTACATAAAGTATTTTCTCTTTCCTATTCTCTGTCATCTGAACACCCTCAAATACCAGGAAACCACTTTTCTAAATCATTAGTCTTAAGAAAGTCCTCAGTCTACATAATCTTGTAATGACAGAAAAGTAAACAGTTTACACAGATGGCAATAAAGCAAGCAACAACAGTCAAGGTTAATTGAACAAGTAAATCTATGCATGTATCAGGAATCTGAAAAAGCAAATGCTATGCATATAAACAATGAACCCAGGTTATATACAGGGCTTTTTTCAATAGTGCGAATCAAATTTTTACTTTAGTACAAAGATTACTGCGGCACAGGAGAAAAATGCACTCCTTGTTTATTTTACCTGTATTACCATCTTCATTTTAGACTCCCTCCTTTTTAATTCTGCTTATGTTTGAGAGGATATGAATTTATCTTCTCTGTCCTTTTTGAAGCTAGTTTTGACATTCACTTATATGCTCTGTTTTAGATATATATATGCATTCACATGCACACACATATAATCTAGATATATTCCTCTTTCCTATCCACTTGATAGGGAAAAAGTACTCAAAAGTAATGCCATTTAAGTAAATTTTTAAGATTCCTCTTGTAAGAGCAATTGCTAAGGAGGGGCTTCTAAGATACACAGCTCAGGAGCTTTAAACTATTTTCCCTTTTTTAACTAGGCCATTTCCGAGTACTCCGTCAAGTAAAAGAGGACAAAGAGGAAAACAACAATATGCCCTGTATCATGCCATGAAAGAACAGCCGGCTTTACAGGAAGGAAGAAACTTTCCAACTCCAAAAGCAGCTCAGGCTTGCTGTAGCATCTCCCCTGCCAGGAAGCTTCCTGTTTTTCTTCATAAAAAACTAAGGGGAATGGGGAGAAAAAAAGAAAAGGAAGAAGCTCCTTTCAAATTGTCATCCTCCTGTTTCTGCAGAAGGTCTAACCACAATTTGGTCTTGTGGGCTTTCTACACAGCATCTAGGCTCTGTTCCATCCTAACTGTACTTGAGCTGGAAGTTCTGCTTCTCCTTAGTCCCTGCTTTACCCTTCAACAGTAGGTACTTTATTCACTGTATAGAAGCTCCTACAGAAAGCTGGTATATCTCCACCTGCATGCCTGAGACAGCTGGAGACTCTTGCCCTTGCCCTGACATCTCATTTGACCCAGCAGGCAGAGCTACAGAAGTAGCAGAGGTGCCATATAACAGTCATTTTACTGCAAGCAATCCTCAGAGGATAAAAATGACACCTTCAGTTCAAAATGCAAGTGTCCTTAGCAGTAAGAATTCTGAGAGACACTTAAGCAAAGGGAGTAGATTTTCTCGTAATAGTATTTCTTAAACTGTAAAAAGGCTCAGCAGACCTGGTGAAAATAATACAGCTGTGAATTCAGAACAAGATGCTTACAGTCAGTCTGGATACAGCAGCAAGTACCTTCAAAGGCAAAAGGTGCTGCAGCTTTTGGCAAATAACTAGAAGGCTTGAGTTACAACATCATTTTAGGTTAAGTATTATATACAAAATGTTGGCCCTTCTTGAAAGCAGCAACCAGGTAACTAGCTAGTAATCTGTATAAATGAATACAAGTCCCAAGAGTGACACTACATTTACATTAATTTGTATTAATGCTTCTGAACATGCATGAGGAGAGCGATCCAAATTAGTGCTGAGGACCCACATACTCAAAAAATCACTTGAGGTTTACAAGGAGTAGCATTCAGTATTTCATGTTAAATGGGGATTTATCAGGTCTAAAAGCTCAGGTCATTTGTACTGACACAGAGAAATTTGGAGGCCAAACTGAAGTAGGACCAAGCCCATTGGCAATCTGTACTCTTATGGCATTCTGCAGGGTACATTGTTGTATACAGTGCTGGTTTTAATCACACCCCTCCATCTCAGTATTACCATCACATTACTGTCACCCTAGCCTAGCATCAGCAATCTCAGTCTCCTCAAACATCTTTCAGCTTTTCTCACATAGTCCTTTTTAGCAAATGGAAAACATTTGTCATTCAGATGAAAAGAAAAGAAAAGCTTTCTTAGCAGATTAGCTTTTGCACACACTGCCATTGCATATTGTTTTTTTAGTATATGGAAATCAGTTTAGTTACATTATACTAGAACTGAATCCCAAATCAAGATGAAATTCAATATTTTATAATTTTAATTATATTTGTTAAAGTGTTTTACTTGGAGTACTCTAAGGAACATAAACTGAGTGACTACTTGACAGTTCTTGTATCATCGAGATATGATACCTAAAAGCTACAGATGGGAATAATACAAATACTGAGAAATGTCAGTTTGACATATGTATGCCCAGTTGTCTTTGCCTGACATGAATTACATAAAGACACCTCTTCCAAACTCCCAGCTTCCTGGCAGAGAACCTCATTCCTCAGTGGGGTTGCTGGTACCATAAGTACCGCCTCGTGCATAGGAATGGAACACTTCGGTGCTTTGCATTGTCTGAAATCACCCTTAACACTGGGCCTGTTAAGGCCCACTAGAAATCATCTGTACAAATCTTGGTGATACAGCCATGGGCCTGGAGTCTACTCTTGCCTTGTCTCCTCCAAAGGGCGATTCTGCATCCTATCCTGCTATCAAAGTACAAAGACTGTAGTGCATCTTTGTAAGCTGTTCCATCAGATTTTCAGCAAAGCCTTCACCTTGGTAACTTCCTATGCGCCTATAAGAGATTCCAGCCTGAATGCATATTCCATGGTCACATTGCCCAGATGCTTGTTTTCGGTCTTATAATTTCTTTCACTAAAATTTCATTGAATTCATAGCTTCATTATGGATGATTTTTGGCCTCAAACTTAAAAAGACTAATCCATAGGTAGAGCCACATCTTGTAAACAACAAAAAGTGCTTACTAACAACCATGCCAGTTCTTAACCAAATCCCAAACATATTTTAAGGTCAATGCTCTATCCATCTGCTAGTGCTGGATTCAAACTTCAGCATGTTTTCTATTTTGAAACTCAAACTTGCATTTTACTTATGCATGTAAACAGAAATAATTCAAGAGCAGCATTGCTGGCCTCTGTTTGTTGTGAAAATGTGACAACCAACCTGGAGCGACAGAGGCTGTAGAAGATAGGACTGCATGGACACCTCTGGGGAGTACCATGAGGATGTGGGAAATCCCCAAAGAGGAGTCTATATACACAAAAGTTTAAAAAAAATAAATAAATTAATGTACGCATTCAAAGAGTTATGTGACCTTGTATCTCACAAGTACAAAGGTTTATTTGTCTAATTAATTGGAACAATCCTCTTTTATGCAAATTGTTGCAAGTGAAGTATCCCCAATAATTTGTATCTATTTTGCTTTTTTTTCTCTAGCAAGCTACTTAGGACAGAATTACACACTACATCAAGAGCAGACACTTTCCATACATGTTTGCTTGCTTAGATAAATCCAAGCTGCAGCTATGTGTGATTTTTTTAACGGATTGAAAAGGTCAGTGATTTTTTAATGCAACTCTTATTTTCTACTTCAATAAAGCCACAGCAAAACTGTATAGCAAAAAATGCTTTATTTTGCCATATAACCAATAAACATAAAACGGTGGCTTTAATATTTTTATTCGGAACAAATCCAAAACCCAAGAAAACTATACTGAAAACATTAACCAATACTTCATTCCTATAAAAATAAAACCCAAGAAGAATACATTTGTTTCAAAAAGTGTTTACATCTTTAAACAATAAATTAAGCTTTGTAATATCAACAACAATTTACATTTTAAATGATTTGAAAGTACACCTTAGGATACAAAATCTCTTTCCTTACCTTCCAAATACATAAAATACATTCTTTTATTCCTTTAATGCACTGGCAGCTGAGATCTCACAAAAAAGAAACTATAGTGTGCTACAGAAGCCAATCACTGAATGGATATTGTCTTCCAAGTTTTTTCTCTGACAAAAATGCTAACTGAGTTTCTATGAAAACACAAACTTAGTTGACTAGAATCGTGGAATATTTTGTAAAGCTTGCAAAAAACCTCCCAAAACTCCCCCCTAAAAAACAAACCACAGAACTTTGGCTTTCCCAGCTGCTATGCAATTTATTCCAGTAGTATTAAGCACATTTCTGTATCAGTTGCAATAAAGGTCAGTTTTGACCAGTCATCATTTTCTATTATGAATGCCTGGCAGATTTTCAAAGCCTTGACATTATTTATCTTGTATTTCTCTATTAAGGCTACACAATGAAGTGTGAAACCCTAAATAAATTATGTTTAGCACTCGCTATACAGGTCACTGGAACATAAGCATTGGTACTTGTAATTTATTTTGCAAAATCTGGCTTTAAATATATTTACATTTGAGTGCATAGACTTATTTCTCCCTGAATTTCTACAGACAGTAATTTAATTTCTGTTAAAAACTAGGAAAGCAGCAGTTACACCAGGTTTTCACTCATGTATTCAAAGCTCTGAATTAGAAGAGCACTGATCAAGATAACTCAGCTGCTACCATGCTAACCTGCTGCTTAATTGAAGCAAGTGAAGCCTATGGGAATGCTGCTCTGAGCATTTTTCTTTCCTGGGATAAACGTAGGGATTGACTGTTTTTGCAAATTCTTATAGTTACACTCGATCATACTTTCAGTCCCTTCCCTTAGGAAGGTAGCCTGCCCATCTATCCATCCATCCATCCTACAGCAAGGACTTCTGGACAAGGACTGCACCCAATGCATTGCGAGCAAGCTGAGAAATGAACTGGGTGGTTAGGTGAATGCTGATTTTTCTGTGCTGTAGCTGCAATACTGCTTACTAGTTGAGAACTAGTTTGGCTTGTGGCTATGTAAGATTCAGGCACAGCAAACAAGATTCTCACTTCTAGCAGCTGCTTTTTTTTTTTTTTTTTTTTTAGAGACGGTATTTCTTTT
>VWZY01003720.1:448242-476460 GCA_013399075.1 Chloroceryle aenea | reverse complement strand
CCCAAACTTCCCGTTTAAAACCTTTTTTTTCTCTTTTTTTTTTTTTTTTTTTTTTTTGGTCTTATCTGACCTCAACAAAACATTTCCCACATGTTTTTTTCAAAATATTGTCATAATTTTTACCACTGTTAAAAATACTATTTAAATTCCTCAGAAAGAAGCTGAGTCCAGACTGGTCTGAATACCACATTGCACCTTCAGCAGGTGTAAATAACAACATCTTTTAAAGCAGGAGTTACATCACTTGGCTTGTTTTTCACAAAGCCAGTTTTACAGTTGTGGGGAAACCCCAGAGCCATTTTATAAGTTAAACCAATGATAACTCAAGAAATGACATTATAAAAAGGCAAGAAAACTAAAGTTGAGCAACAGTAAACTGAAGTGTTTCCTTAATGTCTACTAAAACCAATGCTTTAATATTTTAAATAAGAATTTCATTAAAGATTCAAAACCTGTAGTTAACCTCAAAGCAACACAAAACCCAAGACTCTTCTCCAAGACTCTTGTCCAAGTAGTCTGCTACAAAATTAGGGGAGTCAATAAAGGCATATTCTATTTTCCATTCCTCAGGCCACCTCTTATGATGAATTTGTATTAAAAAGCAAAACAAACCAACCCCAAAACTTACTAGTCTCTTGACTACAGCCAAACCTAAACAAACAGTGTCAACAGGCCACACAATATGCTTTTTCCATGATATTCTTGGTCCTCAACAACTGCCTTTTATATCAATGGTAAACTCAGACTGGTGCTGTCACAGGGTTAGTCTAAGCTGAGAAATGGTAAAACCTGTCAGTATCATGCACATTTCCTTCCTTGTCATTTGGAGAAACTTACATTTTAAAAACACAAGAAATTTCAGTGATTGTGGATACTATTATCTGAAGCTTGTGCAGCTACTGAATGTTAAATATGTTGAAGTACACTAAAATTAAATCCTATTGCATTAGATCAGTACATTTAATCTGTTAATATAATATGATTGTTAAAACAGTCATCTGAGATGGCTTAACACTGTCAGTGTCAGAACTTAAACCTAAGAGAATCCATTTAATTAAAACATTATATTTTATATGATGAATTAATCATTCATGTGGCTTTCAACTGTCTTTGTTCAAAATATTTCATGACACAACTTCACCTTCTATATAGTTTCAATTAATAAATGCTTTTAACCAAGTAGACTAATTGCAAGTAACTAAATGAAAATCCAAACATTTCCCAGTTCACGTTCTTTCTGGAAAGGCTTTATGTGAGTAAAATAAACTTGCACTTAAATGCCACATTTCAGGATATCACAATAAGGTCATTATCAGTGAATTAACTATGTTTACATGTTAATTTACTGAATAGGTTACCATGCATTCTTATTTTCAACACTTTTAATCAATGGGCCATTTATGCATTTAGTCTGACACATTAGAACACCATCTACAGGGAAAATTTTTGTTGTAAACCAGTATGATATCATACTTGTAATAAAGCAGATGCATAGTTCACTAAATATTTCAGAACAACAGTTCTTTTGTGTACGTATATTTAACCAAGTATTGCATAGTAGAAAAAAGGGGGCGGGGGAGAAAACCAACACTTAAAAAAATTAGTCTATTATGAAAAGCTATTGCTGAATTCCTAAGTACATTGATTGCATATTATTTACTACCAACACCTAAAAGACAGGATTACTGAAAGCAAAACCCTGGATTACAAAATAATTTGTTTTGTTTGTTTTGCTTTTGTTTTGTTTTTTTCTTTTTTTCAAAACACCACCACTATTCAAAGTTTCATTGTATTTTAATGATTTAGATTTCATACATCCTGTTACACAAAAGGCATTAATGGCTTGCGGCACCATTTCTCTTATTTCTAACACATGGTAAGGTATGTCACTCCCAGCTCTGACTTAGAAGTGTTCCCCTGTGGTACTTTCTGAAGACACTTTGAATAGGCATTTTAGTTACTTCCACATCAAATATAAAAACACTTAAAGTTTGTTTAATTCTGAAGAATAAAATGTTTATGTATTTCACAGTGATGAAAACCTCAAAGGCTTGTTACTCCCTCTTCATCCACCACCATGCCAGAAATATACAATACTTGTTGTCATGATCATGATCAAGATTTTGTACGAGTTTTAACTCCTATGAAAAAAATAAAATAATAATAGTAAAATCAATCATCTTTGTGTCTTTTTAATTTCCTAATTCTTGTGGAAACAAAAGCCGGCATTAAGAAGTTGTTTCAATAATTATATCTAAGGCATACACCTTTCAGTGCAAACACCAGTAGTGCATACACTACAGAGAGAAGACAAAACCCCTTCATTCTCCCCTATGGACTCTACAGGTACATGTGCAAAACCCAGCAAGACTGAAATAAAGATGGACACAATGGACAAGATACTTGTGTAGTTAATATTTGCTCTGTGGTTTTACAAAAAAAAATAAATCAAATATTACAAAGATTACTATTTTTATAGTTTTGAGTAGTCTCTCAGTGGCCAACAATTTCAAACAAGCTATTAAAATCCAAGGAAAAGTTCATGAATGGCATTACCAAAACCATCTAAGTTTTATCAGAACAAGAGCAGCATTTGTTGTCACAATATGGCCATCATTTAAACACAACTAATGTAAGTCAAGGCTACACCACGTATCTTGAGAGGGGAGTTACCTAAGGAATAAATGTACAGTGTTCTGGTAAATACATATTCAACATGAAGAAACATAAATAGTGATAGGAATATAGCTATAACCTTGAACACAAATAAACCGTAAGTTTAATCAAGTACTTCCATGAAAGAAACAGATGTCACAAAGAGATGCTCTAAGTATTTTCTTACTATTTATTCTCCTGCTTTTTCCTCCTCGTCTTCTTGCAAGGGATGACCAAGACCTCGGCACAACAAAACATTAAAAAAAAAAAGAAGAAAACCAAAAAAAAGGTGTTTTAACAGAAAAGCATACACATAATACAAGGGAGGCTTTTGTTAACCATCCAGCAAGCACAGATTCTTTAGTGCACTCCTCACATGGGAAAGAGCCACTGGGTTTTCTCAGTGCTCAGTATTCCAACAGCAGCAGGCAGCCTGCACTTGTACAACACTTTCCCCATGTGGCTTTTTCAAAAGTGCTTCCTGAGCAACATGTGCACATCCAGTATCATTTTACACTGGGAGTCACAGAGTGACCTGATGTGGTTCAGCAAGTTAAGAGTGAACCAAAGTTACCAGTCTCTTGCCTTCCAATCTATGTCCAGTCAAGGAAGTGGATAGGGAGTGATCCAAAATATTACAAAACCTTCAGTGGAAGCGAAATGTGGAATGCAGTAAGAACGAGCACAAGCCTATTCACCGTTCAGCCTAACAGGGCCAAGAAGCTTTGCCAATTACACTGGGTGTTCCAATTAAACCTCTTTTGATCAATAAATAGTAACCAGGTATCTCTTCTATATCTAATAATGTCATCTGGAAGAAAGGATTAAGCCTACAGAAGACAAGTGTCAGCAAGTTAGCACATCATACATTCACTTCTCAGCTATCTCCTGGGGAAAACATAACCTTCTGGTAACATCAGATGCATATTATACAGCTGTGATAGTTTCTATAATGAAACTCCAAATAGGAACAATAATATCCCATAATACAAACCATAATTTTAAAATATATCTGAATACATGTGTGTATATATATCTAAAAAGAAAATTACCTAATTTTCTCTTTTATACATGTATAAACATCTGGCTAATATGCCCCATAGTATTTTTCTTTTTCCTTATTTAGGACTAATCTTTTAAATAACAGTTTTAAACAGTTCCTTAGAATATACTTTTTAAACACTATTCAGAAATGAAGAACTACCTCAAGGTAATCAAAAAGCACACAGAAAATAAATTAACATCATACAAATGTGGTTATATTGTTCAGAAAGTCCAATTCTCCCATTTGAAATGAAATGGAGACCAGTGTACCTTAGGGTGAGTTATTCATCAGTGTACAAATTCATTCTCTCTTTCCATGTAAATCTTTGTGCAAATTTAGCTGCATTTCCACAAAGCAAGAAACACAGTAAATTCACAGAACTCTTGCAAAAGGGAGCTGTGTTTTGCTGGGTAAGAGCAGTTTTTGCTGAAGGGCAGCAAGTCAACATTTTATCGTGATCTGAACACTATCAACACCCATGCCCTCTTAAGCTTCACACCTTGAATTAGCAGCAACATATTTGAGGGGTTCAGTAGTAATTTTTCTTCCAGTATTGGATTAGACTACTTTGCATATACAGCAAGTCAAAAGTCTAGTACTTGTGTGCAACATTAATCCACATTTACATCTGAGAACTCATAAATACACATGGAAACAAAGGTGACAGCAAATTAAACCTCATTGTAAAGCGTTTTCAGTCCAGATATAAAAACAGCAGTGAAAGACAAGTATAAAGGAGATGGACAGCAGAAACAGAAGAAAAGGAGTACAATAACTGAAACTGTGAGAAGTGGGTCACTGTTAAAAGGGAAGTAGCAATTAAAATTGATCAATAAGATGTCGACTGTACCATCTGCATAAATGCTAAAATGCAGGATTATTTTGGACATCACGTAGATGTGATTTCTAAGAAGCATATTATAACAGCTGGCAAACTTACTAAAATAGATTTATGGTAACTGAATACATAGTTTATCCAGCTTTTAATTTACAGTAGTTACGCATTAGCCTTTAACGCTCTCCACCAGCTTTTTGGAAGTCAAGGTTACAATTCCAGGAATATTTAGTCTCCCAATAAGAAAGCTACAAATATTCACCTTCAATGAACTTCCATACAATACAAAGATATTAACACCTTCTTAAGCTGAATCACTTCAATACTTCGAGTTTTCTTTCTGCCATTTCAAAGAAACAGGAGGATCTTTGTAACTTCTGAAGTGGGGGTGTTTTAAGGCAGTTAAAGATATGTATTAAGGTTTCCATGATTCTTTATGGTTGTTTTTGTGAACAAAGCATATTACACACAAATGCTCTCATATATTTATCTACATGACTTCATTATACTGTACATGATTTAGCCATCTTCTTGAGAAATTTAAAGTGCCACAGTTCAATGTGCTCATCTGTCTTTTCATGGGCTTCAAGTCCATTCTAGTTGTTTTCAGAAACAAGCCCTTGCTTTACTTTAAGAGCAGTTTTCTAGGGGAAAAAAAGAATGCGTCCTTCACGGCTGTGCTAACTGGAATCCAGTGGTCGAACCAATCCTTCTTTGTAAACACGAAGAATAGCTTCACAAACAAATTTGTATTGACTCTGTATAAAAAGAAAACAAAAACATTTATGGATGATTATTAAACTCCTGATTATACAAAATAAGAGTAACAGAACCACTGCTGCCTTTTCTCCTGGACACAGGCAGGAGTGGAGACACAAAATGGAAGGAGAAAATCCAACTCTCCTAGCTGTGTTCACAGTAAACAAAGGTAACATTTACACTTCTTTGAAGGAAAATCATGAAAAGTCTCACACCAAAGAAAAAGTAATCCCCAAATATAAAAGACCACATGCTTAAATTTCAGGAATAGGATTTATTTGTAAAACCTATGCAAACTTTTATCATTCTCCTGCCTAAATAGGTGTAATTATTATTTATGTTCTTTATACATCTCATCTAATTTTTTTTGGTAGTTATCTGTTTACCCCAAGCATTGTGACCTTGCCAAGCCTGCAGCTATGTTTTACTGGGCACATTTAAGTTGTGTGACCAAAACCACATTTAATGTTACCATATAGGTATAGGTCCAACTGTCGTGATATTTTATTTTATTTAAAAACAAACAATCAAATAAAAGCCCCCCAAATACCACAAAAGAAACCAAACCAACCCACCTACACTATTGCAGAAGATGGAACTCACTTTATTTTAAATTTATGGTTCTCTTCTTTTGTAATAGAAAGGGATCAAAACCTTTGGAATTATTATTTTTGAAGAGTAGCAGTCACATCAGTTCTTCTATCACCCGACATTTTGAGCTCATTTAGTTCTTACAAAGCCTTCACAAATTAGTGTTTTTTTCTGAGTTATACTATTACAAAGCCTATTTCTTCCATGATCTTGTGATGTACTGAATTGTTAAAAGCAATTAGCCTGTGAGCCTTTTTTCAGAAAGTGATACAAGGAGACATTAGCAATAGGACTAGTACAGAACTAAAAATCTATGTAGCCTGAATAATTTTTTTATGACTAACACAATCTTGAGAACACTGGAAGATGGAAATTTAAAAGAACTTAAAGATCAAAGCATACCTCTCCTCTTTACCAAAAGCACTTTTCACTACTGTCAAAAACCCTAAATTAACACCTTTCTCCAAAGCTCCATGTCATATATTCAGAAAAAACACAGCCCCACATTTTCTAAATCTCTTTTTACATCTTCAAAATGTTCTCCCAGCTGCCCTTGTATGCCAGCTCTCATCAACTCTCCAGGAGCATCTGGAAACATTCTCCCAATATCTCCCAAAGGACAAGGCTAAAAGACAGTGCTATGAAGGAGTTTAGGTTGCATTTAAAAAACTAGTAGTTCAGAATGCTATTCTTCTCCATAACCTGCAACACATTTTCTTTCAAGTACAGAAAAATGTAAGGCAAACTGAGGGATGGAAATTAATTTTCTGCATCTTGATTTTCCTGCCTTTTCTTTCAACCCTTCAGTCAATTACTCCCACATTCAATATCACTCTGTTCTTTTGTCTTTATTTCTTAATTACTTTGACTTTTCTCTTCATTGTTATTGTCATTTGCATATTTCTACTGCCTGAACAAGCCAAGTGTGGTATTTATCTCTGTTCAATACTCCTGTTAACTTGTGTGATCAAGTTACTGAACAAATAAGAATAAGCACTTCAGCATTGCTTCTTCTGACTCAGACTATGTTTTCTTTGCTCTTATCTGTTTCATGTATTCTTACTGCTCACTCAGCTGATAACTAGTTCTATTATGTATGCACTGCTTTCTGTATTCCTTAGTATCTCTAGTTTCTCTTCAATTGAACAGAATGGTTAGGGGTTTAAAAAAAAAATTTCTTAAAAAAAATAAAGGCCATACAGTTACATACACTTTTTTTTGGTGAAGCTTTTGTTTAGTGGTTCTTAATGATCGAATTATAGGTCTTTGAGAAACTACAGCTTTCACATGATTAACAGCAGACATTAAACTGACCATTTAATAGCTCTGAAGAGTCCATTCTTACTCAGTATGTCCCATCTGATATTAAGTCACAACATGCATCTCACTATGTGTATCATCACAGAATTGCAGCGTGCACACAATCCCCTCAGGGCAGCTGAACATGCTTCAGGCAAGGCTCTTACAACTGAACAATCTCTGAGGGCTTCTCCCAGAAGCCCCAAGTTGAATACCAAATACGAGAAGTGAGGCCAGTTGGAATACAAGCATAGGAATGCCATAGAGCACCCAGGATAGATGAAAACGTTAAAATGGAACACTAAAGAGCTGCATGCTATCACATGTGAGTGCTTGCTTCTCTGTCTCAGAGCACAGTATGCCAATTCTGCTCATTGGCTTTTCACAATATCTGCATACTTCAGAAATAACAAGTGGATTTAGTTTCACAGAATTGCTGCTACAGATCATCCCTCTCCTGACTGTGCTGACAGCAACCTGTAGAACAGGGCAAGCAAGGTAAAGAATCCTATTTTAGATACTGTTTTCCACACTCAGGTCTGATTGTCAGTGTATTTTTTGCTATTCCCCATATTCATCAGCTACACCAAACTGTAGAGTCCAAGGACAATTCCTGCTGATTTCTGTTGTAACAGAAGGGGCTCAGCATTCTGGCAAGCTTAAGTTTACTTCAAGGTTCACATGTCTGATTCTCAGAGAGACAACTGCTTCTAGGAAGTTTAAGCCTGAGCTTGCTCAGTTCATTTTAGAAACTGAGGGGCATAGACAGGTATAGCTCCAAAAGTCAACATTCAGCCTTCTTAAACTTGAAGATAGTATTTCTCACTTTGATGTCCTTTGTCATAAGCTCAGCTTCTGTTTCCAGCAGGAACAGGCAATTCCTTCCTCAACCATACTGTTCTAAAGCATTTCCAGAGAGTGCACTCATACTGCAATGAGCAAGAGTCCCAGCAGCAAGCGTGAGCAATCTTTGCTGACAGACCACTCTAATGTTACCCAAGCAACAGTAATTCCTGATGCTTTTACACCCTTTGATAAAACAAGGCTTTTCCCCAGTCTAGTCAATCATAATCCTAGATCCTGTAGTCATTAACCTGTTACTGAACAGAATTTGTCTTCTCAAGTTACCTTCTTCCTTCTCTTGATCAAGCAGAAATCAAAGCATTTCTTTTGATGAGAGACAGAAATACCCAATGTAACTGTTGACTTTGTGGGTCTAAATCCCTTTACTTCCATTGTGATGGGGTATGTGCTCTCAGAGATCCCACACTTAACATTCTGTCATCCAACCTCTACTCAAGAAAGTGGAAACTCCTATCCTTCATCCTTGGACTCTAACATCAAGAAGTTAATTTCCAAAGCTGACACAAAATTGCCCTCATAATCTCTAATTGTCTTTGAACTGCATCCATCTTTAAATTACCTTCTACTTTCATATTTCAGATATTGATACTACTCAGCTTTTCCTGGATTTCATTCTTGCCCTTTGTTTTTCCAAACTGGAGTAGTTATATAATTAAAAAAAAAAGAAATCTCCTTTCTATCCAATTCCTATTCCTCTTGAAAAGCCACTTCCTCTCTTCAAATCATGCCACAAAACCTTTAATAGTACCTTCAGTTTGATAAATTCCTATAAGGCTCTACCCAGAATGAAAAGCAAAAAATTATTCTAGCTCCTTGTAGAGAATTTAGACAAAGGACTATGAACAGATGATTTGTGCAAGTCTGCCTGTACATTCCAACTACTTGCCATGTATAGAAATCAGTTAACTTTTAATGGCAAGGTAAGAAATACTTACAAAAAAAGTTAAAAACATTTCACAAGCAAAACAGCCTTTGCCACCACGATATGCTAAATGTAGGAAGCATGAAACATAATGGAAACTGAGGACCCATGCAACTAATTTATTACGATTTTGGATCTGCTTTAAAACTGGCCAAGTGCAGTATATATAGAGAAATGAGGCTTCCTCTCCCTCACTTACCGATGTTTGCACCATCATAGCTCGCTGGTCTCGCATTTTTCGTACAATGTCCAGCGGATAAACAGGTTGGTTTCTTTCAATTAAGCACATGGCTGTTTCCATAGTGACCAGTACACCGGTGCGACCAATTCCAGCACTGTGAAATATAACAGGAAAGAGAGTCTATATATTAGGATTTCACAGTGCACCAGTTTCATACCACAGTCTTAATACTAGGGTACTAAATAGCCTTAGAAATTACAGGAAGCTTTTAATAAAATAAGAACTGAGTGCAATGCTTATCTTTAAAGCAACCTAAGTAATATTTCCTGCCAATTGTAAAAAATAAACTTTTTTTTAATATAAAACCCATTTTTTGACACTTGAACAGCAGAAAAAAACCCTTTTGTAGTGTCATTCAAACTAAGCTTACAACAGTGGTAGCGGATAAAAATGGAGAACAATTTACACTGTAGATTATCAGCTCTGCGATAATTACATGACTACGCCATTTCACCAAAAGGTTGCAGGAGTATGGGAGAGAAAAGAAACTAATCCTTTAGATACAATGCCAGTGCTTCTGCCTTCAACAGGGAAGGCTGGTATTGCACAGTTAAAATGTTTTCATCTCATTCAAGGAATCTCCTGTCTTGCAGACAAACTTTTCAGAGGAAATGCTTATTCTAAGGCTGAAGCAAATCTATAATCATTACTCTAAAACACAAATACCTGCAGTGAACAAGAACCGGCTCATTCTCTACTCTCTTTGGTCTCATGCAGGTCACAAACTCCAAGAAGTCCATGGAGTCATCAGGAACACCATGATCAGGCCAAGCAACATACTGGAGATGGGTGACTGTGTGGTGTTGATCTGTCTAAAATACAGTAAGGTTTTCAAAAACTATTCAGTTTTATGACTCCTGTATTTATGTTTACTAGATACAAGTCATACTTTTCACAGTAACCATATTCTGCAGATGCTGTAAGATGAATAAGATGTAGAAAATGGTTGTCATTAAAATTCAACGTGTGAACACACTAAATCTTCAAAATCATGTAAAAGGCACAACATTTTCTAAATAATTGAGGTATTGTCACATTACGGGTTAGAGTGTGATGTTTGCCTGCCAGAGCCCCAAGGACTTGCACTGAGCAGTTTTGCAGAGTCAAAAAGTAGTTTTAACTTCTGTGATCTAAACAGATTTCAATGTTTTTAATATAATGACTTTTTGAGCTATTATACATTGCCATGCATGATTCACCTGAGGCCAAATGCTACAAGACTTATGCATACTGGTAATAGTTTAGAACAGGTTGGAAGAAACAGCTGAAGACAGCAGAACTACTGAGGACAATATTAAAACAACAGGTTCTGGGTTCTACACAATCTGTTCTAAACATGTATGTCCATGTGCACTTACATATTCTGTTATAATAAAAAAATGCCTGAAACACTTGCCAAATCTGTTTTCTGTTAAAGAACAATCTGTATCTTGTTCATACATACACATCCATTGTATATATGTGAATGACTTCTTTATGACCCACAGAAGGATACCTTTTTGTATGCAAGCAATATAATTAGTGAAAAGATTCTGTTGTATGAAGAGCACTTTTTTCATTCATACAAAAAAAACCACGAAAAACAAAAACAAACCCAAGAAACTTATAGAAGTTCTTTCAGTTTAGCTGTTTGTTATGGAGTGGTTATGAAATCAATCATCTTTGCATTCAGATTGAGCTCGCTGGCTATGTAACTACGTGGCAGATGTAACCAATGATTAGAGTGGGAAGGAAGAAACCCAAGACAGTCCTGAGTTCTGATGCATCATGAAATGTGGATCTCACTCTTTATGCAGAGACAAGTCTTGTGTTCCTTTGATTCTTCCACATGTTTAGCAACAATTGAACAGTTAGCTGCATTTTATCAATGTTCATTACTAGACAGCATTTGACAACCTAATGAAATAAAGCTCTACTTTATCATTGTTTCACTCTCTAAATATTTTATCAGTAATTGCCGCTCAAATAAAACAAGATTTATTTTTTTTTTAAATAGTTCTTAGACCTTAAGTACAACAAGCATGTTACATAAGACTTATGTGGAGTGAAAATACACTGCAAGAGCATGCACTTAGTCCTCAGAGCCGCTTCTTCTGGTGTGATCATCTTAATTTTCTGTTACATGTCCTGCTCATCCCTGAGACCAACACAGACATTTGTTAATTATTCTAGGTATGCCTCAAGCTTCAGTTTGATAGTTATTGGTGTTTTGATATAATCAATTTTGATTCTTTTGGTTGAGCTCTTCTGAGATGATTAAAATTGTTAAAACTTGAACATTATGTCACTCACTTTTCAAAACCACAGAATCACAGAATACTAAGGGTTGGAAGGGATCTTGAAAGATCATCTAGTCCAACCATCCTCCCAGAGCAGGTCACACAGGAACACATCCAGGGGGGTTTTAAATGTCTCCAGAGGAGGATCTCCACAGACCCTCTGGGCAGCCTGTTCCAGTGCTCTGTAACCCTCACCGTGGAAAAAGTTTTTCCTTAAATTTCTTTGGAATCTCCTATGCTTCAGTTTGCAGCCACTGCCCCTTGTCCTATCATTGGATGTCACTGAGAAGAGCCTGGCTCCATCCTCCTGACGCTCGCCTTTTATGTATTTATAGACAATAATGAGGTCACTCCTCAGTGTCCTCTTCTCCAAGCTAAAGAGCCCCAGCCCCCTCAGCCTTTCATCATAAGGGAGATGCTCCAGTCCCTTAATCATGTTTGTGGATGTGTCTTTTGAGCAGTTCCCTGTCCTTCTTGAATTGAAGGGCATTTTAAAATGCTTATTTTACTACTAAATTAAACCTACGTTAAACAGTAATTATACTCATATACATTGCAACAAGATAGCAAATCAGTACCCTGACGAACTTCAGATTTTTTAAAGCTATTTTTGGTGTGTTTGGCTTTGTTGTTCATAGAATCACAGAATCATCTAGGTTGGAAAAGACCCATGGGATCATCGTGTCCAACCTTTAACAAACTTTGTTGTTTGGTTGGGGTTTTTTTGTTTGGTTGTTTGGGGTTTTTTTTTCCTTTTCTTTTTTTATAGAAAATCTTCAAGTCTTTACACTAATAATGAAATTGGGTTTTTTAAATTCAGAGAACATCAGCCAAATGCCACCACACATGGAAATAACCTGCAATAAAAGATGATCACATTTACTAATACAGCACTCATACATTAAAAAAAGTGCTAGATTTATAGTTACTGGGCTCAGCCCCACTGTACGTGTCCTATTAACAATAATTATTTTTAAACAAACTATTTCTGCAAGGCCCTGCTTCTCAGTACAAATCTGGTAATGGAAAGTAAAGGTAGCTTCTCATTCTACTCAAGTTTTCATCCAAAATGTTATTCTCTGCAACTCAGCTTTAATCCTTTCCACAGATTTATTACTGTGTGCCGAAGTTTGCAATGACAGCCATCATTGTAGTTTCCTAATTACTAATAAATGCAGAATTTATCTTTATAAAAAAGTGAAACAGCAGGAGTTGCTGATGGCTTGGTTGATATTTTTGCCTAACCTGACATTATACGTCTTTTTGTCCCTTGTACTTGATGTTTTTTGCACTCACATGGACCGATTTCAATTGAATAAATGCATTTGGCATTTCCACAAATCAGCTTAAAAATGGTGGATTAGAGAAAAAAAAATCCAAACAACTGGCATGCTCCAGTGACACTTCTGGATTATTATAACATTATCACTGTATCATTTAGCTGCTTCATGGCATTGACCCACATCTGTTCGGCAGGAAGCTAGAGGTCTAAGACATCCTATCTGGTATTTCTAACTGCCCTTCTTATAATGATTAACATTGCTGCAGCAACTCGTATCTTGCAAAACACTCTAATTGTCAAGACCTTCAGCCACAAAAATCTCCATTCTTCATCTTCCTGCAGTTTGCAGCCTGGATTCTTATAATTACATCCCAAGGCAGCCTTCCTCATTTCATTCTCCTAAAGTCCCTCTCCCTCATTAGTAAAAGACTTGGGCATTCTTCAGAAAAACAACACAGCTTAGAAAGATAACGCTCAAATAAAAAGAAGGAAATTTAGGTTTGAAAGGTCTATGTTAATTGTTATTTTTTAAAAACCAAGGAATTGGTTATGTATATCACCTTTTAATGTCCTTTTTGGTCTAGGATATAATATATTCTCCAATAATAATAATAAAAAAATAGACATTTCACCATGTAGAACTACAGTAACCTTGAAAAGGTGTGCTCTTTGCTAGCGAGCTTCACAAATATACCTTAAAAGCTGAGACTTAGTGATCAGGGTTAAAGCCTAATTTCTGAAGAGCAGTTACTTTGGCAGTGGCATTTGGAACGCCATTCCCACCTCATTATGCTTCTTTGCATCTTTGCCATAATGCTTTTAATCTGCTTTTGTTCTTCAGCTCTTTACTACTCAAGACCAACTTGTTTTCTTCTACCATGAGTTATTTGACAGAACAGAACGTGTTCAGTGCAGACACTTCTCAGAGAAGCCTTGAAAATACCTCTGCAGTGTGACAGCTTTGTTCAAGACATTTTTGACAGGGTCGAATCTATATAGATTTCTTTGAAGAAAAAAGACAAAGTTTTGTTTAATGTGCAGAAGCAAAAGTTTCAGAGAAACACTCTAAGAATCCTTAACATGAGCAAACTCAACGTTTCACCCCACAAAATGTTGGATGACATGTTTCTGGCAAGGAAGACAACTAGAAATCCTCAGACCAAATAATTAAGATGTGCAAAAATTACAGAGATTCTGTTTTCATTTTTTTTTTATAGTAGAAAATGCTGGCAGCATCCTCATTTGCATTGCTGCCTTTCTTTCATCCGACATCAATTTAGGACATGCTGGTCATTCATAAGCAGAAAGATACCAGTCATTCTTCATCTTGCCTCCTCCATTCAGTAAACAGCAATATGCTTTCTTATGAATTTGTACTTTATCTCCAACTTGTTTGATTTGCTGCATCAATTTATTTTTCTCCAAACTATGCATTCCATCATGACATCCATAGAAAGTGAGAGCTTTTAAATTAAAAAGAAGCTCATGTCACCAAATCCCTCTATTTGCATTGTCATTGTCTGCAGTCATGCACAGTCCACATTATGACACGATTAATTGCCCTAATTACCTTCTCCTGCATTGTTTATAAGATGTAAGTTCTCTCTCATGGCACTCCTCATTCATTATAGCAGTAGCATAACTTGTTAAAGTATCAAATTCAATCAATTTTTAAACAACTCGAATCTTTGTTTGAATGTTTTAGTTTAGTTAATAAAACTAATTAGGTGGGACAATTACAGGGCACTTTACAAAGAACTAACAAGGTGTGGCAAAATAAAAATAAATAAATAAATTGCCCAACAACTTGTAAAATTACAGTTCTTCAAAGTTACACACGTAATATGTTTCAGCAAGTACTGTCTCCACAGCCTTGCTAAGTTCCTGGGCTGGTTTCTAGTTACACTTAACTGAAATCAAGAAAAATGCTCTTTTACATTTGAAAACATAACTGGATGAAGTTGGGGAGACTTAATGGGCAATATGTTGCAAGGCAATTATCTTAAAGGACACAGAATGAAAGCTTGCTTCAGTCTTGCCATACTATCTTTTCAATGATTAAAAAGAAATATTTATCTTGTTTTACAAAACAGTGCACTCTGTGATTAATTTTGTACCATACAATTTCTTTTCTTCAGTCGGTTTGTTGTGGTCCCCAAAGTGTTCTGAAGCTTTTTTTTAAAAAAAATAATAAAAAAAACTAACAACAACAAAAAAGACAAACAAAAAAACCCACACAAAACAAACAAACAAAGAAAAACTCAAAAGAAACTAAGCTTAGTGCTTCATTTACTCTTCTTTGATTTTACTACAGGAAAGCTTTCAATCTTGGTCTTGAACATTAAACCTTAGTTCATTTCATCAGGTTTAGAAAAGTTACAAATATTTCCCTTACTTGCAGTCATTTGCTGATCTTCAACTACAGGTAAAGAAGCACAGAGTTAAATTGCATCGGACAAATCCTGTAAAGTTTCTTGTTCCTCAAGTCTTCTGATCATATTTGAACAAAAGGCCAAGGGCACCATTTCATAAACTACTCTTTTGAGCTATTTTCCCCAAAAGGCAGATTTGAAATCTGTGCAACCTAATTCACAGAAAACTCTTTCAAAAATATGTCTTTCCATCAGAAATCAACTCTCTTGTGAGTATGGAAGCTTTATCCATCTTACTACTAAGAGTTACTTGTCTTCAAAACGACCACTCCAATGATGCTGACATGAGTTTAGGGAATAATAAAACCCTGGTTTGAATTCAGATGACTTTTTATGTATTCTGCAAAGAATACAAAAGCAATATCTGCAAGATGCCTCCAGAAGAATATATTTGGTCAGCTTTAAGAAAGCATCTTAAATGACATCTAAAACTAGGAGGTACTTCAGTGTTTCAAAAAGTTCTTCTGCTGTCTTTTAATGAGCTGCAAAGGTTTTTATTTCCATCTGAAATGCCAAATGCACACAGAGCTATGAATTATTAGTGTCATATTTTTACTGTACAGATAGCTCAGTGTTGAGTCTTTTGAGTGTAGCCACTTCATATGCACAAATAAATTTGCCTTTAAGGAAATAAAAAAACCAACTAAATCTAAATGAAAGACTCCCTGAAAACAGCTTCACCCTCACTGCAACAAACACACATCCATGTAGGTCTAGCTTTAGCATGCTTTTGTCTAAAGTAGGTGAAGCTTACATTACATAAGAATTACATTATATTAGAAATGATGTTCTCAGAGGTATCAAGAGAATTTACACAGATGAAGATCCTTGTAACTTTCACAGCTGTTAAGACTTCAATAAAGGCACACTATAGTTTCACACGGCCTGTACTCTTACCTTAACTTGCATTAAAAAAACCAAAACCAAAAAACCAAAACCACAACAAAATTGACTGCTCCATTCTCATTAGGATTTTGACTTATCACATGCTAGTGAATAGACACCCAAAGTAAAATGACATACTCAGTACAGTCACCATTGAATTTACTCAAAATTAAGTACCAATTTGCTAAATACTAACCAAGAAAAAGAACAAGTATTTGAAAAGAATAAACTAATTTTCACATGAAGCATTAGATAACCAAAGTTATTTGGCAATCAACTAATTTCAGTGACAGGGACTAAAAGTTTGTCTACATATATTCTGCGGTACTGTTTTAATGAGGTTTTTTCTTCTGTCCTGACATTTAAGGTTATCTCTGATTAACTGGCTCAAAAGCAGAACAAAAATCATGCTACTCCCTGACTGGAGGGTTTCTCATAGCTAGAAACTGTAACACTGTAAGCCACCTTAACCGAAAGACCTTTAAGTACTGGTATCTCACATGTTTATGACTACTAAAGGGAATCTTAATCACAAATTAAACAAATTTGGATGCACTGTCAAATGATAGATTCAGTTACAAAATTATGAGACTAAAGGATTGGTCACTTTGCAGTAAGAACATCAGTTAAATGTTACATTTTTAAAAAGGCATTTCCTTATTCTTACCACTAGCAATTCTAATAACAATAAAATCTACTTAACTGTACAGAAGTGTTGTAGTTTAAGTGTTAACAGATGAGGGTGGGGAGGAGGTTGGGACAGGTGGTAACCCCAGGACCCCGAGGGGTCAGAGGGCAGCTGTTATTCCCTCCCCTTCCCTGACACACTCCATGTAACAAGGAGACTGGAAGCTTGTGCCTGGGGAGGCTCTTCCTTCCCAGGCTCTGGGAGCTGTGAGGGGCTCTCAGCAGGGCTGGCCCTGACTCCACGTGCACCGCACTTCCATCACCACCCAAGAGTGGGTTTGGTATAGAGTTCTGTATCCTTCTGCCCTTAATATTCTTTTTATTTTTTTCTTTTTTCTTCCTGCTATTCATTAAGTTTATTATAGTCTTGGATGAGGCAATTTTTTTTTTTTTATTCTGCTTTCTATTGTCCCCGTGGGGGAAAGAGGGAAGGGGGCTAACAGTGAGAAAGCTTGCTCTGTGTTTCATGTGGGCTTGCCCTGAGCATTAAATGCAAACAAGAAGTTTAAAAGATTGACATAGTATGGAACAGTAAATTAGCATTTGGTCAGTACACAGTGATTTCTTATGCATGTATCTGATGATAGCACAAACCCTTAATCTTTTTAGAACATACTTCTGGCCACTGAATTTTAGAAGAGAGATAAAGAGGGAAGTGCATAAGAAATGTAGGACAGCTTACAAACAGAAGCCAAACTTCATCCCCTATATTCATGTTGTGGAAAGTCTAGATGTGATCTCAAATACATTTCACAACATGAGCTGATATGCAAGAAGTACTCCATGTAATTCACCTTCTTTCTGCTTTATAAGCCTTTCATTAGCATAAACTATTATCAGCTACAGAATATAAAGTACCTTACATAAACTGAGCACATTTCAATTAATATACATAAGGATTTTTTTTTAAATCTGACTAAAGACAATGAAAAGGAAGTTGTGAGATTCTGCATCTCCTCTCAAAAAAAAAATCCCAACATTATTATGCTTCATTTCTTTGTTTGCTATTTTAGCTGCATGTGCCATTAACCAAGTGACCCATATTTCATCCTTGAAAGAGCACAGTTACTTAGAAAAAGCTCTCATTGAAAATCGAAGTACTTGTGAAGAGTCAGCAGCTGCAAAACTGTTTACAGAAAAGCACTAATGTTCTTTATGAAGCTCATTACAGTACCTGTACAGCAGACCATAATATATTATAGAACTTAAAAATGCATGATTTTGAAAAGGCTTTAAAGAAACAACCATATGGTGTTGATTCATATACTACATACATATTCTTTTTATAAAAATGTGTGTATAGATAGACACACATGTATATACATACACATGTGCTCTGAGTCTGTAACTACCTACACATGTATTCATTCAGCTTGCTTGGGGGTAAAGAAAATGGGCATTTACCTCAACATTTGTAATCACCATTTCTCTAACAACATAAGCAATTGTACAATCTTCGGAGTGGCATCTGACGCGAAAGCTGCCATATTCCATTACGTCTGGTGGATCAGGCCAATACTGATGACATTTGGTCTGTAAAGAAAATAAAGCACACATCAAGACTGCATATGAGCACTTCTGTTTCCAGCCTCCCCTCCTATGATATTGTTCTGGGAATTCAAGGAGCTGCATAAAATCTGTTCTAGTTTGTTGGTGAGGTGTTTACTTGCATATTAGAAAATAACACAAGAAAATAGGCAACATTCTATATAAACTTACGTTTTAGTGGTTTATAATAAAAATTCAGGTAAATTGGATGCAACTTTATTTCCATCTGGTACTTATCTGCAATTCCTAAAGTGACTTCTCAAGGCATAATGTAGGAGGAGAAACAGATGGATGTATTCATCTTAAGAAGAAATGTGTAGGGGGCAAATTTATATCTAAGTTCAGCCACCTAATAGCAGGTTATTGGGAAGAGAAAGCCACGCTTCTCTTGAAAACAAACAATGAAAGCACAAGAGATGACTGAAAAGATGATGCAAAAAGATAAATTCTGATTAGATGTTAACCAAAAAAAAAAAAGTGTGAGGATGGTCAAGAACAGAAACAAGATGCCATCTGAGGCTGTGGAATCTCCATTCATGGAAATAATCAAAACTGAACTGACATGACACTGTGCAACCTGCATGAAGCTCAAAGCTGCCCCTGATCTTGAAGCAAGATCATGCTAGAATGCAAAAAGTAGTGTGAACCAGTCTGTCCCCCCGTTCCAACACTGCAATCTCATGGATGAAGGAAAGAGCAAGGTAGGTTCCATTTCTGGAGGATACAGAGAGAATGAACAGGGAAAGGAATACCCAAAAGCACTGTCAATCCTTAACATGCACCCTCCACAAGTTCAGTGTGTCTGGTACTTGTCTGGTTGCTTCTGGAAGAATGGTTTCCCTTGTCCTCTCCCTGAAAGCAGGTAGTGAAGGTTATGAAGTCACCCTAGCAATCTTTGAAAGATTGCTTCCCTAACTCAGTATTAGTTGTCAGGCCACTAAGAGCTGTGTTACTTCAGTGTATTCCTGTCAAAAACTGAATGGGAAAAATGTCTTAATTTTTCTATTCTATCATATTTTGTGATGAAAGGATGCATTTTTGTGCCAGATGATGCTCAATGTCTGTCTCCATGAACAGCTACATAAGCTGACCATGGTTAAAAGCTGTTGCTTTTCATCTTTCATACCGCTTTCACACATTTCAAAGAGAAATTACATTGTTGTTTCACTGTCCTTACTTAACATCTCAATCATTATGCTGTTTACGACCTCAAATATGCACTCTTCTGCTTTCCAAAAACATTGGGTTTTTTAACTGAGATGACAGATATATTTGATAGTGTAGGATAGGCAAGAAATAAAGATAAAGGCTACAGTGAAGGCATACAAGAGTCATTGTCTTCTCCACCTCCTATAAAATAGTTCAGTCTTCAGCTTCTAAAGCTTCAAAAACAATCCCCTTAGGTACATTAATAATGAAAAAACTTCATATTTAAAACTACAAAAGGATATATTAAATCTAACTACCACAGAATACACCAGATATTGCTTTAATTTTCATTGTATTATTGAAATGAATAGACTGAAGAATTTATTTAAACAGTACTGCAATGACAGACCTTTGTTTGAAGCCAGACTGCAAGTTTTTCCTCAACCTACTCAATGATTCCAGACTTTTGCTGAATTGTTAGGAGAGCAACTGCCAAATGAAACATAGTTCCCAGGGCGGGGGGCATATGTGTGTGTGTGGGGGACAGCACATAGCACCTGACTGTCCAGTAAAACAGAGTCAGTGCAGTGATTTCTGTTTATCAGACAGTTGGTTTGTTTTCACAGAAGCATAACAAGAGGAAAGTTGCAGCATACCTGTTCCTCTAACTAATTGAGAAATCCTGGCCTTCTGAGAAATTATTCAACAGAACAAGCTAGTCTATTTTAGTGTTATTTAATCATAACAGGAAAAATGTTTAAAGGCACAGTAAATTTCTTCAGGATACAGACAAACTGAACACTTACCCGTCCTCGTTCAGTGAGAGTTGTTAACATGATGATCAGTGACAACTTGTGATCCCAGACTACTTGCCAGAAGTGTGCGCATGTGTGCGGAAGCGGCCCCTGAGTAGCGATGTACCTGTTCACAATGCCCACAGAAGGAATTTCCATCTATAAAGTAAAATCCTATTTAAAGTTTGTTCTCACTAATCAAGTATTATTTTAATTCATCATTTAGTTCAAACAAGAAGTTTTGAGGGAAGATTAGGACGGCAAGCTGAGTACTAAGACAATCAAGACCACAAATTTTTATGTGAAAAATCTTTAAATATTTAATTTAAACCAGATGTATACTATAGATTCTATAGTCCTTCATGCTGAACTAGGAAGAGATGACTAATAGTGAAAATGTATTAGAAAACTTGAAACTCCAAAGCTTCCCAAATTCTCTTTAATATTTAGTGAGGAAAAATAGCAAGGTAAACCAAAGGTACACTAGCAAAACCTGCTTATTGCCTGACACTAGACACAGTAAATTAACAGTTGGTTCTGTGATTCGGGTGTTTAACTTAAGTGTAACATAAGACATCTTTTCCCTTTTTTTCATCTCCCAGCCTACACATGATTAGGGCAATCAGGGCTCTGGTTTATCTTCTGGACTCTTCATAGCATAGCTGGTTGGCTCTAAGTGGTTCTAGAGGGTAAAAAGGCTTAGTTCTACCTATAGGAGACAACCTTAGCATTTGCAGTGTATGGAATGGTAAAACAATTTTTACTGGTTAAGGAGTCCACACATTTCACAGCTTATGCCACATGCTTGCATTTACTGTGTATCAGGATGGCCACTTGTTTTGCAGTTTTCATTTTTTAGGCTATGAATCTTTACATCTTTTACATTTATAATTCCCCAATATATAAAATGAGAAACTCTTATTGCTTAAAAAGGGTAAATTTAGTCTGTTATTGCAACATAGAAAGTGAGCAAATGCAGGTCTCTGTGTGACTTACATTCACGTAATTAGCATTAATATAATCTTCATCTCCTTGCAATATTATCCTTGTGGCATCATCTGGACATAGATACAAAAAAAGGGAATGACATTAGCAATTAAGGGGCATGCTTTCCTTCTATTAAGTCTAAGTCTGCAAAGTATTGCAGACACACAAACAGTACAATACAAACCACAATGGATTACCTTTTAGAAAATAAAAATATTACACAACTTCAATTACATAATGAAATGTTTAATCAAGAAGTTTAAACCAAAAGTTTTATAAGCTATTATTTAGAGGATAAAGAAAAAAGGATAAAGAAACTGAATACTCACAAGGTAGAACATCTTTGTATCTATTCTTGTCCATATTCTGTGGTACCTTTGCACATGTAACAGCCAGACCTGGTTTCTTTCTATAAAGTTGCTGCAAAACAGAATGAAAATGGTAGGATTTTGAGAGATGTAATTACAATATTTGCACACAAACAGACTCACATGAAAATACACAGAGTGGAAAAAAAGTTATTTTCTTTAGTCTTTTTCCTAACCGTCCCCAAAATTCACCTGAGAGATCTCTGTATTTAACATGAAAAGAGTTTCTGTTATATATCATTTCTAAAAGAAAAAACAAACAAACAAACAAAACAACCAGGAAGTGTGAGAGTCATTGATATAAATTGTTTCCCTGAGAGCTTGCCTTTTTTCTTGTAAATTGTGGGCCAGAAGGAAAAGAGTAGTTCAGAGTGGAAGAAATGAGCAAGAAGTCATTGGAAGAAAAAAAATAGCTGCAGACTGGTATTTTGTGGAATCAACTGCAATACAATCAATCAATCAATCAAACCAGGGAGATTTATTCTCTGGACTAAACCAATCCCATTCAATTCTGTGGATACCTGAAAAAACCAAACCTTCGACACCTAATAGTCTTTTAATATGTGACTATTTCTTTCAGGCCAACCCCTACCCTGCAAGCCTCATCTGGATTAATATAGGCATACAAGTGTATAACCAAAATTTTAAGCTCAAAATGAATTGTGTGCATCGTTCAACACAACAAAAGGTACTGGGAGTGTGTGTGTGGAATTACCAAAAAAAAACCAACAAACCCCAAACACTGCTGTTTTCCTGTATGAACCATACATGAAAGTAACTTAAAACTGAGTTATTAAACTCACTGTGCCAGAGTTTTATATATGTCATTAAACACTTAACAAAAAGTTTATGATACCTTACATGTTTAATGATGATTTAGATATGGTTCCACGAATTAAATGGAATGAAACAAATAGGAAGCTAAAATCCCTTACTTTGTTCGAGAGAAAAAGAACAACAAAAATTTATTCCACTGTAAGATTTACTAAATCTTGAGAATGTCACAGCTTACCATATTTTTCAACTTAAACAGCATAAAGCAAGCCATATAAGAAGACAACTTGATAACATACGCAATCAAACAGCTTCTATTAGTTATAACTCAAGTTCCAATTTACTAAAGCCAAGTTGCAGTTTCTGCATTTTTTTAGGAGACAAAGAAGAATAATTCAAACATTTCTGGAGACTGATTATTGTTCCCTGTCAAAAATTAATTTGCCATTGACAGACTTCTTTAATTCTGCTTAAGTGGTGGAAAATATTCTGGAAAAACTGGATTATTTATCATCTACTGGCTAATTATTTACTATTTTACTAATGTGAATAGAAAGTTTGAAAGCCAGCAAAGCTCATGGGGTGACTCCACAGTTGCCTCTGCTTCTAAAGATCCCTAAACAAGGAACACAAAGAAAGAAGGCCACTAAGCCATCCACTAGTTTATTAGATTTCAAAAAGCTTTCAGTAATATATTTCTATGTTGGGAAAAGAGTCATACAGGATCAAATATGCTAGGAAGATTTATTACAGGAACTTTGTGCACAAATTTACTTAACAACTTTGACAACTAAAGCACTGAAAGAATACTTTGCATCTTCTGAGTCACTGTTTCAATAGCTAACAGACTCATTGCTATTGCTAAACAATACCACAATTATTCAGCCACCATCATTAAATCTTACAACATTTAAAAAACACTGAAGGCAAAATATGAAAATTATACTGCTGTTCTAAAAGTTTTCAGCATCAGAAAGGGTTACTCCAGAAATTATTGTGAAATTTGTAAATCATAATAAGTAGGGTTGCTCCAAAGTTACTGTAAATGTTTGTATCTATCCACAACAGCAGAAGAAACATATCCATAAGCTATACTCCATTGAGAAGTAGCTAATTATCTTTTGGAATTTCTTAAGCTAACACTGAAGGAACTGAATTTAATAAACTACAAAAACACTTTATTTGTCAGTTTCCTATAACATTCCTTGCTAACATGTTGAAGAACATGACACATTAATTCATTCATCTGCGAGCAGTTCTTCAAAGTCTAATTCTCTATATAGGGAAATCTCACATACAGTGTAATCTGCCCAAGAAGTGCTTTAGATTGCCAAGAAGAAACACCACAGAACTGAGCATTACAAATATCCTGCAAATGGAAATTGAGATTCCAACACTTTCATATCAGCCTCTAAGTGAAGAAGATGAGGAATGGTCAAGCTGCTCCTGTTATTCCAAGAATGAAGGCTACACATGAAAGCTTGAAGTCGTATGGTATAAAATATGTTCTAGAAATGTCACTGAGTGGCATGGAAAAAAGAAACAAAATACAAGACTGACCTCTGTCAAAAAACTACCATTCTACCAATAAAATAATTAAGAAGAAAATATCAATTTATTGAGCTTGAACTAGAAGCATGTTAACTAAATCCCATTTTTCTTAGATGAGAATGTTTTATGCAAGACTGATAACTCATCCTTCCCTATCCTAAATAGTGAAGGGAGAAACTGATGGGCAAGTCACATTCTTGTTCTCTTGAGATAAGACTGAACTGGAGCAATGAGATTTCCAATTAAGCAAGCCCTTACAGTATTTGCTGGTCACAGCTATTGGTCTATATTTATGGCATATGAGAGCTATTACCTACCTCAAACTGAATAAGGACAGTCCCACTTTCCAGCCCTCTCCTTAGCTGCTCCATAGATTCCTCCAGTGTATCGCCACCATATTCGGAAGAGATAGGAAGAAGAGATTCTGGGAGATTGTGGGAATCAGCTTCATCTTCTGATTTAGGCTCCACAAACTCTTTAACTACTAAAAGATGTATGGCAATTTAAAATCCATTACATACAGCACTAATGCGTTTGCAACACATATTAAAATTTACCAGCTTGCAAGAACTACAGAGTTTGCAATGACAAGGCCTCAGGAAAGCAAATAGCAACATATTTAACTACATTTTTTAATGTACAATATTGTTGTAGAAACTCCTTATGGTCTTTCAGAAACTGAAACTCCTCAAGGAGCATATCTACAAAGGTAAAAAACCTGACTTCCAAGCACAGAGTTTTTTGCTTCAACTTTGTCTTACAGAATAACTGCTGAAAAGCCTAATGAATCACAACATCCACTGTGGTAAAAACCAAGTATTTTTTTGCCTAAAAAAAGCTTAGAATTATTCCATTAATTATGCTCTAAGAGCTTACAGAAGTTTGGACCACCACTGGCAGAATGGACACAAACATATGCACACTGTACTCCCTTGCCCTTAGAGAAGTAACTGAATTGTCTTTTGCAATTTCTTGTGCTAGCGTTGAAGGAACTAACTGTATAAAGTACAAAAAAATTGATTAGTCTGTTTCCCTGGCTAACATGTTGAAGAACATGACAAGTGTTACTGAATTAATCTACACAGCCATTCTGTCTCTTTGAAACCTATTGTATCGCCAGATGTGTCCAGATGTGTTTATTCTCTGCAATGATCAGAATGGCTCATAGCTGCTAAACTTCAAAAATGGGGAGCTGTTTGAACTCCTACCTGTACAAACAACTGGCAGGGGGTCACAGGATACCTTTAGCTAAGAGCAGACTTCACTTGTCTCCAAGTAGGAAGAGGGCTAGAAAAGTTAAGGGAAGACTAAATACTGCATAGGGCCAGTGGAAAGACCTACAATAATAGGAGCAGAACTGTTCATGGAAAACAAGACTAAGAGCCCATCTGTCTTCCTAAAAACACAATCAATTTAAAACAAAGTAAATGTTACAGAAGTATATGAAATTTAGGTGGTTTTATTACTTCCTGTTTCCCCATGATCCTTTCAGATTTAAGTCTTAATCAGAAACTGTGGGCAAAGCCCTTCCATATGGTTACAGTCTTACCATAGCTCTTTAGGAAAGCAAATAATAAACTGTAAGTTTCACATCATCAAGTTTTTAGGATCTGCATGTGTTTAAATATGGAGCAAGCAAACCGAGGCTGGAGGGATTCCCTGTATTTTAAATATATAAGTTTAAGGCCCTGTATATTTCAGGGACTGCCTCCTGTTTGTTGTCAGCAGCTCATCAAGTAGCCAGCACGGGTGAAGCCAAGTACACATTGTCACAAAATGTCAACTGTAAGAGTGGAAAGGAAAAAAAAACAACCAACCAAACAAAAAGGCAGCTTATAGCTTATTTGACTTGTTTCATTGTATAATTGTGCCAGGGAACAGACCACGGGTATTTGGAAACCTGCAATTGGGGATTTGTGATATGATACTTTTACATAAAACCCAACCAACCAATAAACCAAAAACATTTCCAAGGAACTATTTGTTCTCATTAATTTTTAGACTTGAAAAATAATAAGAAATTTTAACTTGATAGATTCTTTGTTGCAGTGGTAAGAATCGATGTAGTTAAAACTATTTGCACTACTAATTCAAGTGCAGGGAGATCTATTTTTTAGCACAGACCTATTCCCAGTGCACATTTATGTAAACAGAAGAGGGTATGCCACCAAGCATAAGAGCAACAGTGTCAAAAGCATTAAAAGTTAATAAAATTAGCCCAGTTACCTTTCCGCCTGACCAAAAGCGCAAGCTCTCTCGTGTGAGATTCTCTGCTGGCTTTTATGAACATGACCACCTGGTCATGCGTGTGCTCTGAGATATCTCGGCCATTAATTAATACTATCTGATCACCTTCATTCAGTTTTGGAATGCATTTATCAGCCTGTTTCAAGACCAAAGAAACACATTAATGTCGTTGTATCTCATCATGTAAGCAGGATATTAAGTTCAGCATGTGAGCAAAGTCTTCAGAGTGCTGACATGGTTTCATCTTCTGTATCAGCAGTTCTATCAAAGGATTCAGATCTAAAGCTTGCTTTCTTCAAAGCCTCTCAATGAAGATGAGAAACAGTTCAAACAGCATATTGATAGCTAGATAAAGAATTCACCTTTATCACACAATCATCAGATTGCTCTTAAAGATATAAATTCTTGACTCTAAGTCTCAACAACCACTGGTTATAACCATTTGCAAATGAATTTCTGGAAAAAGGGCACATAAGATAACATGCTTTTTATGCAGTGAATACGGAGATGTCCCTCATGATTTTGATGAACATAATTGAAGTAACATGACATTTCCCAATCATGCAATTTTTAAAATTTAATGAAATCCATACACATTTCATATTTTTGTTATTTCTCAGATTTTTGCTTGAAGGTCATCTACAAATCAAGAATATTCTCCCTCACTTCATTCACTGACAGTTTTAACAAGAAGATGCAGGTAAGTACTCAAGCTATGACACTCAAGTACTCTGCATTTGTGAGTGTTTTGCTACTTGTGCTGCAGAGAACACTATAACAAGGTTTTACCCATCACAAATGAATATTCGCACTATGTCTTGGATACAGCAATTTAGATTAACTGCTAAACTCTAGGGCTTGTGTGGCCTTTTACACCACACTTTGTGGTATTCTTAGCTCTAAGTCCAGTGCAAAGCAATTCAAGCTATGACCAGAATATGAGGATGATGATATGAAGGGTTTAGAACGTCTTCCCTATGAGGAAAGGCTAAAAGAGCGGGGCGTGTTTAGCATAGAGAAGAAAAGGCTCAGGGAAGGATCTTGTCAATGCATTTAAGAAGTTGAAGGGAAGGTGCAGACAAAGTGAAGCAGGCTTTCCATATGGATGCCCAGTGACAGGATAAGCAAGAGGCAATGGGCACAAACTGAAACACAGGAGGCTTCATCTGAACATCAGGAATTATTTTTTACTTATGAGGGTAACTGAGCACTGGAGCAGGTTGCCCAGAGACACCGTGGAGTCTGTCACCTTGGAGTATTCAAAAGTCATTGGACACGATCCTGGGAAACCAGGAAACCTAGGAAACCATGACTAGAGGGGGTTAGACAAGATGACCTCCAGGTCCCTTCCAGCTTTCTGTGATTCTGTAGTATAAGTGTGCAGGATTTCAGTTTCACATAGTGTAACAATTTTATTTTCACTGCTATCCTATTTTTTATTTTGTCTAGGAATTACCTAGCTCCACCAGAGTAATATTACACTCCATTTCATTTGTTATATAAATAGACCTTTACTGTTATTCTCTATTCAGAGTTATTCCTTCTATTTCCTTAATGGCAGCACAAGTCCTCTGAACTTTATTCATCCAATGATATTAGTCCTATCAAAACCCCACAAGATTATCTAAATAGACCTGATCCTGGTTAAGCCTCGCACTGATGACTTCTAAAATAGGTTTGAGTGATGTACTACATTACCGAGTATAAAATGCCAGGAAGAGATGGAAAGGAGAAGTGACAATGAAAGAATCAACAGGAAAAATGCAGAACAACAACAAAAAAAATAGAGGCAAGTATATGAAGAAGAAATTCTGAGCCAATTGTGTCAGAGAATAAAAGGAAAAAAACCAACTTAAGACGTGTATGAGAGCCAAAAAACAGATAAAAGGAGAAAAGAAAGAAGAGAAAGGAAAGAAAGATTTATGCAAGAGGTAAAAATCCCAAGCAGAAAAGCTGCTTAATTTAAAAATGGAATACCTTCCCTGACTTCTTCCAAAAAAATAAGAAGAGAAAATAAAGGAGGA